>WYDI02015165.1:0-19886 GCA_009867235.2 Psittacus erithacus
CAGTAATGTTTACTCTGACCAAGGACTTTCTGAGCCTCATGCTCTGCCAGGGAGGAGGGGAAGCCAGGAGGAAGCAGCGACAGGACACCCGACCCAAACTAGCCAAAGAGATATTCCATACCACAGCACGTCATACCCCGTATATAAAGTGGGAGCAGTCACCTGGAAGGGTTAGATCACTGCTCGGTCAGCCTGGGTATCGGTCGGTGGGTGGTGAGCGGTTTTATTCTCTTCCCTTGTTATTTCCCTTATCATTATCATTATTGGTGATAGCAGCAGTGGTTTGTGTTACACCTTAGTTACTGAACTGTTCTTATCTCAACCCATGGGAGTTACATTCTTTCTGTTCTCCTCCCCATCCCTCTGGGAGTGGGGAGGAGGGAGAAGGGGGAGTGAGCGAGAGGCTGTATGGTGCTGAGTTACCAGCTGGGCTTAAACCACGACAGCTGGGATAGAGTTATGTCCCTGCTCATTGCAGGGGTTTTGGACTAGATGACCTTTGAAGGTCCCTTCCAACCCAAAGTATTGTATGATTCTATTTTTAATTCCTAGTAGCTGGTGCAGTGCTGTGTTTTGGCTTTAGTTTAAGAATAATTCTGATAACACACCAATGTTTCAGTTGTTGCTCAGTAGTACTTAACTCTGATCAAGGACTTGTCAGTCTCTCATGCTTTACCAGTGAGGAGGGGGAATTTTTTGAATGCATAAAAAAATCTGGTTTTGTCTTCTTACTGTGCCTTGAAAAAAAAGAGATTTTTTGAAGCATTTAGTCAAAAAATAATGGGAGAAAATATCCACATAAACAATGAAACAATTGCCTTCTAAAATAAAACACTAAGTTTCAAGGCTTGCCTATTTCAGACCACTAACTCCAGCCTTTCATATCATAGCCAAAAGCGCTGCCAATGGAAAGTTAATTTGAAATTTTTGTTTTTCAGGCTCATCTTAAAACAACCCTAAGTTGTTTTGATAGTCTGTTGTGATTCTTCAGAATTCAGATATCCTGTGCTTGCAGGTTCTCCATCTTTCACTAATCTGTTGCTTCCAATAGGAAATCTAAATAAATAACGTATTACTTCTATTTTTTTAATATATATATTATCTGAATCCATAATTTGATTCTCTTCAGCTCCATGATACTCTGTGAAACCGTCATTTGCTGCTGTTCATCTTTGTGAAGTGCTGTAGGTATAATAGCACTCACTATCCTTTTCTAGTTCATTTACTTAGACCCCCCTGTATCATTTAGAAAGAAAACTATGTGTGTTTTTTATTATTTGTGGCTAAGCACCAGTAACGCAAATTATTACTTCCATTGTCCTATCTTGACTTGTAAACTGCTCTCATAGTAATAGATATTTCAGATAGTTTTATTACATGCCATCTCCATTTACTGTTTGCATTATCTATACAAAAACCACACATCTTTCATGCAAAAAAGTAGAAACTACTTTTATAATTCAAAATCATGAGTGCAACTATAGGCCAGAGTCATCACAGACTGTACAGACTGTGGAAAATATTGTCTTTTTATAGTAGCCAATTTCCCATTATTCACAGAAGATTTACTGCTGTAAAAGAAGGCTCTTCTGGATAACCTTTAAAATGCTGTTTCCACAAAGGATGACTTGAATTCTTACTAAAGCTAAGTGCTCCAGCAGTGGAAAAACAAGAAAGGAGGTTTTGAATCATGAGCCTTTATGCCCATGCCACATTACCTTCCAGATACCACCATCCGCACTTCAATCTGTCAAATGTTACTAGGGGAATACAGGCTAATGCACTGCTAAGGACATAGTGTCAAAGATTTTATCCTGTCATATACCAAAAAGAGAAATATGGTTAAAGATAACCTCTGGACACCTACCATGTAGCTGGATTATGAAAGGCAAACACTGAAACACCATGTAAGAGTTGTATTCAATACATTCTTTCCTGCTAAAATAGCTTAAGGCTGGATGGACTTACTACCAAAATGAAGTTAAATTGAGTTAAAACAATGTAAAGACAGGTTGTTTTGTTTAAACTGCAGGAATGCGTGGACATAACGATACAGGGGTGAGGTCTACAGTTAAATCTTTAAAGTAATCTTGAACATTACCCCAGGAATGACCAGTCCATGTTGTATGAAATGCAGCTTTTCAACTGAAGTGAAGTTTCAAGAATGGCTGTCAGGGATCTCTTTGCAGCTGCATTTGTTGAATTAGCTTCTATTGCGTTTCACAGGGTATTGTAGAAAGAGAAAGCCAGTTAAATCACTTCAGCAGAAGATGTGAGCAGAAGATCTGACCCAGTGCTAAGGGTCAGATTTTCAATCCTGCTCAAGACTTGTTTTAGTAGTTAAACAAACTATATTAAAAAATCTGCGAACAGGTAGGGGAGAAGGTTTTGAAATGTAAAGGAAATTCATAATTGCACAATATTTCATCTTTAAATGTGTTTTTCAGCAGTCAGTAGCCACAATTGTGCTCCTGGGTGGATCAGGAGGTGAATAATAATGGGATTTAGTGACTCTTAGTTGGGCTTCCAAGAAAGTCAGGCCTATGGAGCTGGGCATATCTGTGTGTTTCTGTGTGCTGTTATAATTTCTTCTCCTCCTTTGCCTTAGTAACATTTTAACGTGTTGGTCAGTTCCAGCAGAGGACACAGGCAAAATATAACTTCATTCAAGTTATATAAAAATATTTGGTCAAGAAAATACAAAGTATCAGTGCTGCAAATTTAAAGAATAATAGCACTTGCTATTGCAGTATGAGACATGAGAACCCTATATGGGAGAAAGTAATTCTCAAATGCACCAAGAGCTTTAAAAGCTCTTCCCTAGCTAGGTTTACCCTCCAAGGCTGGTACTCATGAGACATAAAAACAATGAAAGCAGACTTCATTAGCCATAATGGTTGATAACGGCTTCTTTGCCTCTAGACTTCCAGTGGGAATCAGGTCAACTGAGTAGTGACAAGCTAATTACTGTTTGATTTCTGGATGGTTTACCTTCAGGATTTTAGTTCAATTCCCCATGGGAGGCATTTGCATCAAGGGAAACCCAGCACTGCAGCAGAGTCCATTGCAAGCCAGAGGCTTTCACCATGAAGAACTTCCTTTTTAAAAAAGAGATTAGAAACTTCAGCATAAATGTACTGCAAACTCTCGTCCACTTCTGCCGGTAGATACATAATCTCTTTGACCTTCCTCAGGTACTAATTTGCTATAAAGGCTTAGAGTTCGTCGAGAGCTAGTTTCCTTTCTTTCAAAAAGGGCATCACTACTTTAATAATAGTTTCAAGCAGAATGACAGAGCAATATAGGAAATCATGCTGTACTTTTTACTCAGTAGATCAGAGAACTTCCATGTAACTTGCTTCCCTTATCAATAAAGAGTTTTGGAATAGTTTCCTTGAGTTTCAACAGACTTTAATTCAACTTTATTAAAAAAAAAAATCAAAAAAAAAATCCCTATTTAGGGGTTTTGGTTTAGGTAGGTTTCAGAATGGATTTTTGTGAGTGAATTGTGAGAGCCCTTGACTACAGAGATCCCACTGTGAATCCCTGACAAACAGCTGACTACAGGCAACTTGACAGCCACTTTACCGGAGCAATATGAAGAAAATAGAGCTGATTCTTAGCGAGGTGGCAAATCATACATTTCTGATTTAAGTCTAATACAGGAAGAGGTGCAAAATGGACTCTGGTTCTTTGAAGTTATTTGCTTCAATGTACCTTTAAAAGGTATATTATTAGACCATCCTAATGCAAAATGATCAGCTGAAACTAATCTCGCTAATGAGGTTCATTTGTTCTTTGCCAAAGCAATAAATAGTTTTTTCAAGAAAAATCTTAACTAGTAGTTTAGCCACAGACTTATAATTAATTTTCTTCTCCAGTGCTAGCGAGCATGGAAACAAACAGTAAATTTTTCATTTGTTCATCTCTTTAGAGTAACTGTTTAGCACAGATATGCTTGATTAATGGATTTAATTTGTTCCTTTCTCCTATAGTCAATTTTCATATTGCACTGGTTATCAGAGGATAGGAAAATAATGTGGGCACTCTCGTTGTACTGTATTCCATCAGTGTCAGGGCTGCCTTCTAGCTCCAGGTCTGCATCTTTAACCTTTGTAGTCCTGCCGAATCTTTCATCAGTCTTTGTTACAGTCACCTTGGGAAGGAAAAGCAGAAGCACTCAGTCAGCACTTACAGGTAGTAAAGTGTGTCATTATTTCTTACAAAATGCTGGCAGCAGTGCGCCTTTCATTTCCCACAGAAATATGATTTGTGAGATGGGCAACCCTACTGTTAAAAGAGGAAAATGTAAGTTAATAGTCTGCTGACTACTTGGATTTTATATTTGTATCTCTCTGTGTATATAGCAGTGCGTAAGACTGCACATACATATATGTATAAATTTCATTATTTATTTTAAGCTTATAGTTTATATATGCACACTACATTTTGGTGGTTCAAAAAACTATCACTATTATATACTTATATTTTATATGCATGGTTTAAGTAATATCATAAAAAATAAAAGAGACTTCAAATACTTCTGTGTGTTCCTTCCAGAAGAGCACATATAATCATAGGGACTTGCTAAGGTTATTCTAGGTTTTGGGCCAGAAAAGTGCTGCATAATTAAAAAGTGCCATGTTTCTTCAGTTTCTATTATAGTCAAAAGGAGTTTGATCAGATTTAGTGGGAAAAACATCACTTCTGTAAATGGCACATTACATGCTTATATAATAAATCAAGTTTAAAAGATCATTAAGAACTACTGAAATAAAAATGCATTTTAGAGTGCCACTGTAGGCATAAATAATGTACATTCTCTGAGGATGATGGTGTACAACTGGGGAAGATAATTCTAGTGAACTTGTAATTTATTTTTGTATTTTTTGATTCAGCAACTATATAAATGAATATTGCAGAGTGGCATAGATATTTACTTCTCTTCCCCTTATTTCAGCAGTGTAGAAAGGCTGTAAGAGGCAGTCTAGGCCAAAGAACCTTTATAATATAAGTAGACAAGAACAATTACACAGGTGGGAAAAAAAAAAAGGTATGTGGATGACTTGTTCGAAGTCCCGGAGCAGTGTAGTGACAGTCAAGTGTAAGCCTGAGATCTGCATCCTGTTCAGATTGTGTAGTCCACTGGGCATACTGGCTGCTGTGGTGCTTCTATTTAAGTAAATTCCATCTATGTTATTTCTGATATATTCAGCTTATAAGGACTGAATAATACCATGACACACACTAGATGTTTTAATACTCTGTCATATCAGGAAGAAAAACATCTGTTACACAGGGGTTACTTTAGGAGAACATTACACTAAATCCTTCATTTGTCAATGACAGTAATTGCCTGACAAGTTGTGAAATATTGGTACAAGTTTTTCTCATTCATCAGGATCACACCATTCATTTTGACTATTTCAAAGGTAGGTCCAGATGGAGGGACAAAATGTGAGCATCAATTGCTATGTTTATTTATTTAACTTTTCTTTAACCAGAAGAAATGTGAAACTGTGAAACGAAAATAAAAAAGTCCACAATTAGATACTTTCTTGACAATTTCATTATGATCATGACATCTAAAGCCAAATGTAAATGAATTAATAAATAATAAAAACAGTGCTTTATTTATTCAACACTGTGGTATTTTAGAAACATTATATGACTAATATTGACCAAGGTGATAGTTTTAAAACTCATTCTAATTCTGTTTTTTTTAATTGGTAGGTTTCCTTGTGTTTGTTCCTTTGAAGATGTTTTTTCCCACCCATTCAGTTAAAGATAGTTTGGTTTGCCAGGCAGGTTCACGATGATCACACAGAAATACTTGGTTCTCCTCCTGATTTTGAAAATGTCTAAGCCAAATTAGTTTTGGTTTTATTTAATCAGGAATTTTACTTGTCTCAGTGAGTATACTTGAAACTCCAAAGCAAAGAAGTGGTCAGATTACTTTTTTGTAGCTCACTTTTGCCCAGTATAATATATACTTAAACTCTAATGAAAATTTCTGTGCAATTATTTTTTATTTTAGAAATTACAACATAGAATAAAATTAAGTAAGACAAGCATTTTGTCTATTTAGTAAATTCCTATTTGTGTGAGTTTCCACAGAAAAAGTCAAATCTGGAAACACATTTTAATAGTTGTATTTTGAAATTATAGAAATATTGTAACTAAAAGGCTTTTAATAGTCAGGGACTGAGCAAGTGGCTGTGTGATGCTTAATGGACTACCACAGTTAAACCACACCAAATATGAAAAATGTATTATGTTGAGTACCACATAGTTATTGTGGGGTACAATAAAAATAGGTACTGTTATGAGTAAATGCCTTCAGTTCCTGTAGGAAAAAATGGAGAATAATACAGTAATTAAATTGTAATTCACCTCTTCTTTTTTTTTTTTTTTTTTTTGTCTGTGCATTAAATAGGGTTGCCTTGAATTCGTAGTTCTGCAACTGCCCAGCCAAGTAATACTTTATATGATAAGCTCAGTGATGGGGGGTTTTTGTCATGTGGCATTGTGTGTGCCCATGCCCCTGAACACATAACACCGTGTCTATTTAAACTCTGTCATTAGCATGAGAGCTAACAAGAGTGGAGATGACTTGGTGAAAGGTTAGGTGCTTCATTAAAACTACTTGTCTTGGGAGAATTTCTAGCAATGGCGAGCTATGACAAACCCAGCTGAATTTATATTATACTTCTGCACAATTAACTCAAGAGAAATTAGAGGAAATTTAGAGGAATAGCTGGGAGACTAGTCAAGAGGAATGCTACTCATCTATACTAGACCAAAGTGTCTCAATTTCCTGACAATTAACATACTGTTATCTGCATAGAAATCACCATTTTGTCAACAGTTTAGTCCTGTAATCCTTGGTCAAAAAATAGGACAAAAGCTTTTCTCAGAAGAGACAATTGAAATAAAAAAACATCTTCCCACAATCAGTAGGGTGTTCCAGAGAAACTGAAAATAACTTGAGGCTGATTCTCAGTTGGGATGGCTGTGAACAATGTATTCTGATGCATTCTGTACTTGCCCTGTGTCCCATATAACCAATAAACCTGAAGGTGGAATGAATGCTGGATTTCTTCTATGTGCCAGAGCAGGAGGCTCCTCCAATAGAGGAGCTATTGTTCTGCTCTGGTTTTGGAGTGCTGTCTGAAGGGCATATTCCTATCATAGTACCATTTAACTTGGCATGCCCAAGTGACAAAAGACCATTAAAACAGCTGTATAAAAACCAGAATGAACTGTCGAAACAGTGAATTTGTACTATTAGAATAAGATTACTTAAATATTCTCATCTGACATTTGACATAGGAGTTCAAAATCTTGAAGGGAATAAGCATGAGCTTGCAGTAGATCCTGTTAATTTGGAGAAGGCAGGGTAGAGTTTGCTTTCAGTGGAGGACCAATTGTTGCAGCTTGTATTTAGAATAAGCCAGACAATTTACTGAATGTTTATTTCATATGATTAATTTTTCACTGTTTAAAAAAGAAACAAGCCAAATTATCCAAATTCCTGTCTCGAGAAGTTCTGTGAGTTTTAGCTGAAAGGAAGAACTGCAATTTTTCCACTTAAGTAAAACTTGTAGTACTACAAATGGTTTAAATTTTTCTGTGATGATTCATCAAGCTACTGTGACTTATATCCTTTAATTTCATTAAAAAAAAAGTAATAATTTTTAAAGAACAAATTACAGAGAGTAGGTGTTTTCAGACTACTGCAAAACACTGTATTGACAATCACTATGAATGTCGGCAGAAATCTTGAAATGCAATAACAGTAACATGAAAATTCAGTTCTTCCAGATTACTATTTGCAGCAGAAACATGTCAATGAATGTAGAATGTAGTATTTACTTCGTGGGAACTTCTAATGAATGCCCAGAAGTTGTGAAAGACTGTTGCCTAATTTTCTGTATATGCTGAGTTTGATATAGGATTTGTATGTATAGATATGTATATAGGTATGTGTATAGATATGCATAGTTGTGTACATAGGCAGTGTAACAATGTATTTTCTAATAATTTCATTCTCTAAAAGGTGATGTAAACTAAATATTAAGTAAACCGATCTCAGACATTCCTGAACTTTTACAGTACCTGAGAACATCAAGTCCCTACCAAACAAGCAAGATTGGTCTAATGCATGCTGATGTAGGGATTAAAAGATTTCAATTTAGTTCTCTTCTGTACCAGTTTTCCTTCAAAAATGTCATTAGCCTTTCTTTGATTCTCCAGGGTAGAAGAACATTTTCCTTCTCCAGCATTATGTGTCAACAGTGGAGATCCAGAGGTTCTTAGCTACAGTACTGATGGTGTAATATTCATTATCAAAACTAGTTAGATGCAGCTTTTCTTAAAAAATATATCCTTATTCTCTGGGTAGCTCATCAGGCAAATACTTAATTTTGTTTATTTTGGTTATTTGGCATTTATTACATAAATACATATCATGGAAGTTTATAAAGTTGGTATGTTCTATATAATTTGCTATTTCTGCTGTGTTTTTGCTGCTGTTAAATAATTGCACACCTGAAATATACTAGAAATAGAAATGATACATGCCATCTGGTTTGTTGAGAATGCAGTGCATCAGTGAAGTTTGGCTATTTTTTGTCTTCTGACTGGAGTTTCTGATAGTGATATATTTCTGTATAGTCCTAAGTAGTGTTTCCTGGACTGTATCATAACAGACCATTTCCCTAAGACCAGCAGAATACCTATGGAGGCTGGAATCCCCTTAAACTAGAATTGTTGGAAAGGAGCTTTTTTGCTCTATTTTTTTCCAGAAGGGTTCCAGTCTGATAACAGCATTTAAAGAAGATGCAGTTAAGCATTTCAGAAGGCACTGATGAGCAAGAATGTAATGTATATACATGAACTTATATGTAAGTATTCATATATATATGTATATTTGTATATACATATTATATATAAACAACAAAACATACACATTTGTAATTGTACCCTGTGATAGTGTACTGTCAAAGCCTAATCATTGACTCAGTAGCATATGAACCGAAGTTGCACTAACTCTGTTTTTAACTGTTATACTAAGCAATGCAAATTCTCTGTGAAATTGAAAGTACTTAGTTTCTCAAACATACTAAAGCTCAGGTCTCTGCCATTCTCTTTTATCACTTGTGTAGTGTGCAAACACAGGTATGTTATCACAATCTGTGCTTCTATCTTCAATTTTCTGTGAAAATGTATCTGGAAAACTTTTTCGTGTGTTTTCTAGTGTTTGTAGAGTGAGTCTGGTACCATATGCTTAAAGATTTCACAATATATTTTTATGGATAACAAAAGATTTAAGGAACTGCCATGGCTTCTTTTTCATGTGCATTTATATGCCAATACCCTTCTGACAAAAGCTGCAAAAAAGGTATTTTCCAGATATACTTTATTTTGGTTTATTTACTTCTAACACAGAAGATAATAGTTAACATAAATGTACGGCTTTACACTGAGGTGAGAGAGATCCTGTCTAGGATTGTAGTAAAAGCATGACTGTGCTCACAACAAATCTTCAAGCAACGTATCTTCCCTCTTGTGAATGGGAACAGTGACATAAAGTGTGATATGAGGCAGATTAGCTGCATCTTGGTATTTTCTGGCAGCACATTATGTTCATGTCATGTTCTTGAATTTCATTTACAGATAAGCTTTGTGAGTAATTGTAGAATGCATCTTAAAATTGTGATCTACATTTGATGTATGGAACCAGAGGAAATTAGATTAAGAGAATCTTTCAAATGACTTTGTGTGTTATTTAGCTTCTGAGCACATGGTTTTCCACAAACAAATCTTTTCCTCCTCTGCTTCCCTTTAAACATTTTCAGTCTCCTAATGGGCTATTGTTTAAGGTTAAGAGGAATGCACTGGTGGCCACAGAACTCTTGAATTAATAGGTTTTCATGGGTTTCCCCTTAATGAAATACGTCCTGATGGTCTTGCAAGCCCGGATGGTATTAGTTTTCATACATTATCCTAATGGTGTTAATGCCATTAATATTCTGCCTTAAGCATCAGTAATTATTATTCAAATGATATTTAATCTAAAGACGAGATCTGAGTAAATCCCACCTTTCTTCCACATATCTCTGTCACATGTAAGAAGTTTGAAAATGGATTATATGATTTCCTAATTGTTCTTGAAAACAAACTGTTAAAACCCTTGTGAAATATGGTAAGCGGAGCATTCAGTTTGAATATACTACAGAACATCTTTTTAGGACATGTTCAATCATCCTGTGTGAAAGGAAAACCACTGAAAATATTGGTCTTATGTATTAATAAAAGCCTGCTCACCAGCTTGGCTGCTCTAGAGAACTAAAAGTCATGTGAAACTGTAGAAAATAACATTTGCTAGTTAGATTTGATTCTGGAAGTTTCTTTCCATACTTCACATTGAACATAGACAGTCAACCCAGATGATGTCTCCTCCTGTTATATCTTATAAATGAGTCTTCTATGGATTAATCTCTGTTCAGACCTATAAAAGGTAAGTATCTCGCTTTACGCATAAAGTTAGTATCTTTCTCAGTTACAGCAACATAAGAGAAAAATAAAGTGGTTGCCAGTGGTAAGACACGAGATTTCACATCATTATAAAGAACTGATAGGGAAGAGTTGTTTTGCAAGCAGCTGCTTTCTCCTTTGATGTATTTGCTTTGCTTTGAGAATGAAAAGTTATCTTTGCATAAAACTTGTGGTAAAATCAAACACTGTATATTTCCTCTCTTGTAGATAGCAAATGAATACTGTGGGTATACTTTATTGCATTATTGCTACTCTGTGCCATCTCTGCTATTTCACAAATGTCATTAAAACTGAAGATCAGTCATAAAATGTTTAAAATTAAGCATAAAGAGGAGTTGTGTGTATAGATTTCCCATGCTCAAGCAGCAGACTAGCCCCTCTGGAATGTATGAGTATTTACTAACAAATTCACTTTGCTGGCAATTATCACAGCAGCCAATTAGCCCCACATTCACTTCTTGTCTGCTCTTCAAAGTAAAACTGTTTCTCAGAAAAATTACTTTTGTGACATAGACTTGCAGGAGCTACCTGTTTTCTAATGATATTTTAGTGACTGCTGCCTGGTTTTATTTGTCACAGTGAAAGGCTTGTATACCTGTAATGCCTACGAACTTCAGCAGAAGACAAGGTTGTGTGAGAGAGCACACTTTATTTACCTTGACAGTGGTGTTTGAGCAGTGCTCTGGTACATAACACTCAAGTCTTCAGATGAAACTGAAACAAGAACTTTTGTTTCAAAGACCCCTGAAGGTGTCCTTCCAAGGATTTTTCAGATAAATGAGTACTACCCTAGTTGCTCTTTCTCCAGACCCACTGGCAGGACTTCACAAGGACTGATAAAAAGGGTTCTTTCTCTGAGACTGCTTCAGTGATTCAATTTGAGATGCACAGGGAACATCTTATATAAAGTCACTTAAAGAAAGCATTTTCTATAAGGCCACTTTCAAGGGACCATAGTTGACAGAAGCTCATTTGTTTGGACCCAAAGGCACACATATATAAATTTATCATTAACTTCTTTGTATGTCTTCAATTTGATAAGTATACTTTAGGTTTTCTGTTGCAAAACACCTTTCCTGGTGTGCTTCCTTTCCTGAGTCCTCTAACTCTGTCCTTCACAGGTGCTCAGGCCCTGCTCAGTCTTGTGCATCCTAGTAAAATTTAGTGGTCTACGTACCAGTTAGGTGTACCTGCAGCTTGTCAGCAAAAAGGAGAAGATACACAGCAATTATACAGGAAAATAAAAGTACACACTCTTTATATCTGACATTTTTCATTTGCATCCATCCTACAGCACAGAACTTGTATTCCCCCTGTACCATATTCCATTAAGTGTGACATAACATCATTTAATCCTTTGATTTAAACACATGCATTTGTAGCTGTGTGTTTTGTAAATCACATTAATATAAGTTATTTCTCAATGAGTGGTATAAAATATTTTTTGTTATTCTCTTGAAGATAATGAAAAATGCATGAGAAATTATCCAAAAATACACTTAAATATTTTTTCATTAATGTCTGATTGAAAACTTAGTGCAGGAAAAATCTTTGATATAAAGGTATTTTTGATTAATCTTTTATCAATTATGATGATTTTCTTTCATAAATAAGCCAGTTTCCGAGAGTCAGTATGTTCTACAGTAACTGTGGAGGGCCAAAGCCAGGAAATTCTTTGCATTCCTGTGTGTGGGTTCCATTGTTTAGCAAAGCATCTTGTTCTGTGTTGGTGAATTGTAAGAAAACATGACCTTCTTTCTGGTCCAAAGACTTACTAAAACTTAAAAAAACCCCAAACCAAAACAAACCCAATCCTTCCCACTCCACCCACTCCCTCCACCACCCAAAAATTAAAAAACCTTCATTTCTAAAGGAATTTTCATTCAGAAAAAGTAAAAATCATTATTTAGAGGAATTTTGCCAATCAAAATGAGGAAGAAAAGATGTGAAGCTTGAATCAGTATCTTCTATACCCAAATCAGATTCCTGCCTGTTAACTACAAATTATCTTTTAATGTCTGTGATATAAATTTTATATTAAATAAAACTTTTCTCTTGGGCATAAAGTTATTGCTGACCACAATCTTTCTCCCAGATCTCACTATGCTGAGTGACGACATCAACCTGCAGCCTGTCCACCATGGTTTATCATTTCTCCCTGCTAAAGGTTAGTGCCTTTATGAGCTAATAACCTAATTGAAACCCTTTCAAGCTCAGGCCAGGCCAAAATGCTTTAGGTTTGCCAATGTATTCTATTTAAGTTTAACTTCAATCACTTTGAACAAAATAATTTTGGAAGGATCAATGCAATTAGCTGCGTAGGAGGTTGGGAGGGGTTGATAATGAGTAAGGAAATGGTAATACTTGACAGTGGCAGTGCCTTCATCTGTAAATTTATAGTCCTGACTGGAAAGAAGCCAAGTATTCTACATGGCGCAGTGCCACCTCAAGTACCAGGATGAGTGTCTCACTAGTGTGTTGTCCTTTGTATTTGCCTTAAAATAGTTTCCAGAGAGCCTGTCTTTATTCTCCCAGCTGGAACACAAAATACTGAGAAATCACTGCCATGTGCTTATTTACACTCTGTAGCATCAGGGGAATCCTCTTACAAGTTGTATAGCTGTTCCACAATGGAAATTTTCCTTTGCTTTAACAATATATTTCTCCAATAGACATTGTCAGGAATTTTAATTAAAGCAAAGAACGTGGATCGTTGGTTAACAGGTCTGGAATCTTTAGTAAATGACTTAACTTTATGATTTGCTTAAGTGGACTTAGGAGACAATGAGAACACCTAATGGCAATTACGGAATCATAGAATGGTTTCAGTTGGAAGGGACCTTAAAGATCATTTAGCTCCAATCCCCCTGCCACAGTCAGGGAAACCTTCCACTAGACCAGGTTGCACAAAGCCTCGTCCAACCTGGCCTTGAACACTGCCAGGAATAGGAAACCTTCCAGGAAGAGAGAGTTTGTGCTCAACATGTGAGTGGTGTAAATAATAGCTATAAAACTGGAAAGAAGTTTTATTTTTAGACATATATTTTAAAGCCCAAATAAACAGACTGGAGTGGTTTTTCTCTTGTTAAATACTTCACTAAAAAGACCAGGGAAACAGTTTCCCTAGGTGTCAGTAGTATCAGGTAACACATATATGAAGGTGGACTCCTCAATGAAAATAATACATAAATATCTGACAGGGAAAAAAAGCATTATGGAAAGAGGAAAACAAGAAACAACATCCTTACAAACATTTCTGCTCAAAGAACTATATAACTTACACTGTTCTGCACAGATGTGTCCATCTATATGGATCATTCTGTATTGTAAATCCAATATATGGCCTAAAGCCACACTTAACATTTTTTGTCATCCTTATAATACCTTGAGAATGTTAAACAAATTGTGTTAAAGTAAAAATTTTTCTGCCTGTTTCCTTTTGTTGAAGGGAGAGAAGGCATTAATGAAATATTCTTTTATAAGTATGTTCATTACAAATAATCACACATAACCTTGCGGTTATTGTTTTAGGAACCATAAATCTTTCTCTTCACTCATTTAAGGGCTGATGCAATACTCTGTGGAAATCAATGGAAGGTTATCAAGACTTACAGAAATAATTTACCACAGCTGAACATCTGCTTTGTCTTCAGAGATATGTAAGTAATAAATCATGTTTGAGTTTTATAATATGTTTTATACTAGTAAGTGTACATTAATAAGAATTAAGTATAGATGAGACAATTTTTTCTTTCACAATCATATCAACATTTCTTTTTAAACTTTGAGGTAAGAATTTGACCTGCATTTGTTGGATGGTATGAAGAAAGGCTCCTCTGTGGTTTTTGAAATTATTGCGTGAAAATAATTATGTAAAGTATTATGATACAGGAGAAGCATAATACATGGTGTATGTTAAGGCTTATATGAAAAGGACAACAATTGTACTGGGGAGCTGTAAATATTTTTTTTACAATATTTCCTAATAAAAAATTATTTCCCTCATCCTCTTAAATAATGAAGAGTTTGTCTGTAAATAAATGAAAGCATTGAGACATGGGGTTATTTAACAAAAATCTTCATTATGAATCCTGAGTAATCTAGTGATTTTGTTACTTCAAAACAATTCAAGACTATGAAATTTGCAAATTCCTATTTGCAGTGTAAGTTGCTGAGAAGAAAAAAATGGCAAGACTGTTTATAAATCTAATCACATTTAAAGAATGAATCTTTGTGATTCAGCTTGTTAGAGGTAAAGATGGCAGCATACATATAAACAGACTTTAGCCCTGCTATTGTAAGCTTTTATTGGGAATTATGTATAACTGTGTTTCAGGAAATGTTCAATTTGTGGCTTACATAATGATCCGGATTTCCCTTTCTAATATTCCAGTCCATCTGGTACAGAAGTTACTGACTCCTGTTAAACTGAATGAAGATAAGTTATAAAGAATAAGTTATCGAATCACAAAAATCACCAGACAGAAGTTTAGGCCAAAATTCAAAATATATTGGCTTTTTTTTTTTTTTTTTTCCCCCAAAAGAAGTAAATAAATAAGACTAGCAATTGGCTGAGTATATTATTGCTTTAATTTACTAAACTAACACATTTATGTGAATTTAGAGATTTTGGATCTATTATAGATCACGTTCTTTTCAGTCAAGACAGCAAAAATTTGGTAGCATAGGCTGGGGACAAACCTGATTATATATAGATAATATGTATTACTCTGCAAATGAGCCTTAAATCTTACTTATCACACTCTCCTGTAGCATTCCAAATGTATGCCAAATTCTGTTGTGCTAATTTTATGACTACTGTAAAGCAAATCTCTTAAGTCATTATTGCATATAAGTAAAATGCTGAGATGAATTCCTCTTTCCCTTTATTCATGAATTCCACTGATTTTCTGTAACTCTCGAAAACATTCTCATGAAGTGCAGTAGGTGAACATTTGGCAGAAAATACACATCAAGAATTGCTGCAGTCATGCTTCAGAGTAGACAAAGGGGAGAAAAAATCAGTTTTGAAGACAGATACCAAAATTATCCTGCAACATTAGACCTCTGCAGGAGTGACAGACTCAAAAAGTGGTAGATCCTGTTTATTTTATTTTACTTTATTTGTTACAGTGTAGCACAGATGCCCATAACTACATATCATTTGGAGCAAGAGCTAACGAGCCCATTACCAATAGCTGAGTAGGACCCTCAAAATGCTAAGAAAAGTTCATGGGGAGGGGATGGGAAAAGACCAGGGTGAGAATTTGTCTGGCGGCTTCTACCAAAATACTACTTGGAACGTATGGCTGAAAGGTGAGCAATTTCTTAATATTACATTGTTGAAATATGCCATGTATTTATTTTTTGTGTCATGATTAAGCTCAAAAATACTGTGGGTGGTTTTTTTATTTTGATAAATGTATTTGGGGCTGTATACAGAAGCTTTTACAAGACCTGATACATATGCAACGCTTTCTGTAAAGAAGATATGTGGTTATTTTTTTTTTCATTATCTCTATAAAGAGGTACCCGTGGTTTTTTCTTTTCATTTACTGAGTCAATCAAAATGGGAGAAGAGAACCTAACTTGATGACCTAGCAGGCAATGCAGGAATAGGTGTATACACATTGGTATATACAATATGCAAAGACTGGATCTACAAAAAAAAAAAAAAACAAACAAACAACAACCAACCAAAAACCCACACTAAGCTACAATTCTTGTGCATCTTTAAAAAAAAAAAAAGGTAACAATTGATGTGAGCTGCATCAGTCTCTCAAGTCACTCGTCACTCTAGTATTCTCTTAAATTTCTCTATTATAGTAGGTAGTGACTTCTGTGGTACTGTATAATTCAATTAGATTGAAGGTAAGCTTGTGGATGAGAGAACTGCCTGGATTAACATCACTTGAAAATAATAGAAGCCAAATTTCTCATAAATTAAGACTCTTTAGGGCACTGGCTCTTTCATTTCTTACCTGATTTGAAGTCAAAGAAATGAATGGAAAGATTAATTTTTGTTCTGTAGGTTTTGTGCTGGCTCCAGTTAGATATTTTCCTATTAGAAACTGAACTTCTTCCTTAAATACAACAAAAATTCTACTTTGATCTCTTGGGATTTGATTCTCCCACCCTTCCGTCCTTCAGTTGTAAACTATTATGCAAGCAGTTTTTGCGCAGATGTATATTTTTCCTCACTCTTTTTCAATAGATGTTAGTATCAGCACCCTGGGAATGTTATTTGCTCTTTTGTGTCACCTTCTAACTGACAAGTTCAAACCTCTTTTAAACTTTAAATTGCAGAAAAAAATTTTCAAAGCATAGAAAAGAAAAACACAACTTTGCTTTGAACCAGTGCTATGCAGCAGTTATTTAATTGAGGTTAAAAAAAAGGCATTGGAGTAGAATACCACATCCAGCTTGAAACTTGGCTGTGAGAGAGTTTTGGGGTAGAAAGACTGCAAGGATGAAGTTTAGGGATAAAAGAGGCCACTAGGCTGAGAACCTCAAAAAGAAATAAGGGGTTTATATGCCTCCATTTTGGGACCTCTGGGATATGTTAAAAGAAATTGACTTTTAGAAGACAGATAAGTAGAATCTTTTGAAAGAAATCAGGTCTCATTATGGTTTTCATATAAAATATAGAAAATCAAGGCATCCAGAATTAATAAGTACATGTGAATATGTTTATGTGTTCTTGCTCTGATGAAAAGCCATATGATATCACTAGGTGAGGTGGCAGACTTCAGACCCTTTGAAAAGAGCTATAGGCATGAAAAAGTTGTGCAGAGACTTTAAAAGAAAGACAAACCCTTGAAAATGGAAATCTGTGAACAGCTCAATAATTTTACAAATTGTGTAATCTTAAGTACTGTCATAGCTCCTTCAAAAATGTTGTCCTCATTTTTCCCCCCCAAACCTGTCTAGAGCAAAAGGTCAGTGCTAGAACAGTGATGTCTATGAACTCAGTGCATGCTCTCTGTCATTATGGAATTTTCCATTCTAGGTACCAACACATTCCAGTTTCTTTGATTTGAAGATCCCCCAGAGTTATTGCTCCAGTCAATCCAGGTACTTCAGCTGATAGCTGCTATGTGGATGGAAGCCTGAAGTTTGCAACAGTATGCTAATACACAAATTAGAGAAATGTCCTGATTACCTATAGTTTCCGTAGATGTTGTCTTAACAGAACAAATAAATACATATTTCCATTATGAATAAATATTTCTGATTTACAGAAGGGTGTGACTAGTCTTGTGAACCTATATAGGGAATACATTTGTAGCAAGATACAGCTTGCTACAGAAACTTACTGATTAAGTAAGAAGTCCCAAAAGTGATGGATCCAAGCCTGGTTTTGATGTTTGGGGGGTTTTGTATGACTTTCTCTTCAGGGATATTAAGTAAATATTTGAACTTTAGCTTTGAAAATTGTAAACAAGAATAGCATTTAAAAATAATAGCCATAATATGGACAGTTTTCAAACCATGGTACAATGGAAATTTCATCTGTAAGATGAAAGTTACTTCAACGTGTGAAGAGAGACTCTTGTTTATGAAGGTATAACTAAATGATATTTACACAACCCAACCAAATCCAAAAAATAATGATGAAGCTGCAGCAGATTGTGTTCAGTGTTATTTTTCTGCTAATGTATCAATCCCGCATTTCAGGTTTGTGCAGTTAGACACATGAAATCGACCTTTTGCACTGGGGCAGCTTTCCCACAACTATGCAAACTGCTGGTGCAAGTTCTTTCCCCTCTTCCATACAAAGAAAAGATGCTATAGGAGACAAAACTGTCTTTCATTGTTAATGTATATACACTAGGTTTGTGAGGGTTTTAATTTTCCTTACAAAGGAATTTTCTGTGACTATTTCTATCGTTGTCACAGGCAAAAATAACATAAAATTAATCCAGGGAAGGTGCATGATTTGATTTTAACCGCGCAAGTATAACTACGGTAAATACCAATTATCTACTTTAATATACCATATTATACAAACTTTGCATTTTTGTGACAGTCTTATATAGCAGTATTACAGCTCTGTGCATGTGCATCATTTGTGTATATAAAATAAATAAAACTTAGAGGGAGATTTTGTACATGTGCATACACATCCTTGTTTTATTAGTGGCAATGTTGTGATGTATTATAGATATCTATCTTCTATTTTTACAGAAAGTGCACTTTCAGCTTCTAAATCTTAAATTAAACTGCAGTGGACTAATAAAAAAAGAAATAAAGTCTACTGAAATAAATTGCCTCTGAAATAGATTTAGACTTTGTAAGAATTATCGGCCTCTTATATCTAGTGGGGAAGGCAAAATATGAAGGAACTATTAAATTCATATCTCAACGATTACAAAACAGTCTTTCTGTATCTGTGGTACATGAGATTACAATGCTCTGAGACATCTGTAAAACCAAGGAATCTGTAACGATAACTAAGGGAATTAGCAAACTGATTAAGTACAAGATTGCTTACCAGGGGGGCTAAAAGGTTCAGTTACTCACACGCACATATTCCCCTAAGTCCTCTTGTAAGTGAATGCTCTCTATTGGAACTAAGGCTGGCAGAACCTGGTCTTCAAGAGATGAAACAAATAAACTCAGTATATATCATGTGTAGCTATGTTTGAAAGTCCGTAGAAACATATGAAGAGAAGAGCAGAAATGGGGAAAATCATGTAGAGTGATAATCTGTAAGTAAGCAGGTTACACCTCAAGGAGGAAATCAGTGCAAAATAATGAAAAAAAAAAGGAAAAAATTATTCATTTCTAAGGAGTACCAGGTTTATTTAGAAAATGGGCCTTTCAAATGAAAAATAGACACAAATAATTTCTATGTGAAAAATCTGTTAGAGATAAGAATGGCCTTTTAAAACCAAAATACCAGATTAATGAAGGACTAAAATACAAACCTTTGGATTCTAATAAGACATACAGAAAAAAGTCAACATTCTAAAAGACAACATTAAAGTACGCAACTCTCAGAAGAGTTTATATTCTCATCAGAATCTAGCCCAGTTTGCCACTCCACCTCTGCCTGTATTGCTGACCCTTTGAATTCAGCTGGTAACCTTTTAGTCCAACTAGTAGTTAAGGAGGAAAAGAAGATGTGGGCAAACATTAGATACTGCTTAATCACACATTAATGACATGTAATAGACATTCGAAATTTTTTTCAATATGCATAACTTTTTATATGCACGTAATTTCTCAGAATAACAGCAAGCTGAGCTACTGTCCTGGGTTCAGCAGCAGCAGTCATTTTTCTCCTTCTTAGTAGCTGGTGCAGTGCTGTGTTTCTGGTTTTG
>WYDI02015170.1:0-30146 GCA_009867235.2 Psittacus erithacus
AAGGACAGGTTGTGGGGGGAAAACAAGCAGGCTACATGCTTTGTCTAATTTACGACTAAGCTTAAACCACAAGAAGTGGATTCCTTGAATATTATTGAACTGCTCTAGCGGGAACTTTCTGCTTCTCCAAGTCTGACAGATAGACTGCATTTTTTAGAGTAAAATTCTGCTTCCTCATGTCCATTACTGTGGTTTCCTGTGACAAAATCTTTTTTCAATTATTGTGTAAATTATCCAATTTTAAATAAAGGTACAGGATACAATTATAAGAAATGAAATAGTTATGTTTCCAAATGAGTGTTTGACAGTGAATACTTATGTCCTCTTTAAAAGAACTAAGATTTTCATTCTAGCTGCCAGAAATTCTGGTTCACAGCAAATGCATAGAAGTTTTTTATATCAAAAAACCAAAAAGTGGCAATAATTGTGGGGATAAAATTTCAAACCTGAAGCTTTTTTTCAGAGAGCTGATGAGTGATAGAAATAGAAAATTAAATTTCCAAGTGAATTTAGACTTCAAAGAAATGCTAGATTTCAGTAACATATCATCAGGCACTCCTGCTTATCCTGACTCCTTGCTGAAAGCTGTTGTCATTGGCAGGGGCTCTCTGAGTGTCTACATGTATATGTAACTTTTAGGGAGTTTGTGCTGGTTTTTGAAGGCTTTTAAGTAGTCTGCAGTGAGTCAGGATAAGCAAAACAGTTAAATCTCATACTAAAGCCCTGATAGGACCATAAAACAAAAGTAGGAAACAATTCTCTAGCTTTAACCAGGGCTAGGAAAAAAACCCTAAATCTTAAGAAAGTGTCGTCAGACAAAAACTTTAAAAGAAGAGAAAAATCCAAAACTTCCTCTTACAACAACTGCTGTGAGAAGTCCTTTGGGTGAACTGATGAATCTGTGCAGTGACAGTGAAAAATTACTGAAGTATGTAGCCATAATAATTGCAAATGAAGCCCATTTCCATGCTCAGATCTAGTGCAAATAGTTGAAATATTTTAAATATGATAATTGACATATGCCTAAACAAAGTCTGAATTTAGCAACACTGAAATGGCAGCATGTTCCAGGTACTGCAGTGTAAGTCATGCACAGCTACATGTGAAGCAACATAATTTTGCTTTTTTTGATTTACTGTTACACTTTTAGCAAAAACCTTGCTTTGAAATTTCCTCTAAAAGTATGGGATTTTTTTAAGCTTTTGGATTTTGGAAAGATTTTGCATTTAAACAGAAAAGGGTTAGATCTTCACTGGTGTGACATGACTGATATGCATGTTTGTTTTTTTCTGCACTAGAACAACAATTTAATTCTTAAAGTGTTCTTGATGCACCTGTAGGGTACTCTGAATGTAGTTATTTTCAAGTTGTTTTTATTGGTATACCTAAGGAGGAACTCTGCCTTTCTCACCTTCTTGGGTAAAATGTTAGAGCCTATGGGAGTTTGCCATACCTACAGAGCATCTTAGGTATGCTGCTTTGCTGCATCATTTAAGCAAGTCTGAACTTTAAGGATGATAGGCATTAACTAGAAGCAGAGTTGAAAAAGTCCTGCACGATTTTAGAAATATTAGGTCTGGATTACAGAATACTCTTGTACAAATGCATCACTTTCTTTTAAAATGCCTTGTAAAAAGCTACCTTTCCTTACAAGACAGGTTCTTCTTAATTTTATTTGTGCATTCATTGCATACAAATCTAGATTTTATAAAAATTGAAAACTTCTCTGCATCTTTTTATTTCAAATTGAAAAAGATCATGACATTCAATTCTATAGAAAAATGTTGAATGCTTCATAATGAATTCATATTGCAAGTAACTGTGACTCCCATATTGAGAGTCAATGGATATTGTACAGTAAAACATTGACTTCCACATCTCCTTGTTATTTTTTTTTTCTTCATTAAGTGACTTTGTTATCTATGACAAGATAAATGTGACAACTGGAATTTTTCTATTAAAAAAAGTAATAAAGATAAAAATTTATTAGAAAACTGTTTAAAAATAAAGACAGTCCCTGTTCTCACTGGAAATATGAGGAATTCAAGGGAAAAAATGTGGTTTTGTGACACAGCACTAGCACCAGAATGTGAATCTGAGAATATATATCATTACTCATCAAATAGGAAATGAAGAGAACATTCTTGTATATGGCAGAGGGATTTTGTAGTAGTATACCTAGCCTTGCTGTGATATTACCCATAAAATTGAATTATATTTTATAGAAGGTGTTTATGTAGATTTAGTGAACAATATTTACACCCAGAAGTCAAAAGACTGTGTCCTTTCTCCACTTATAGCTATTTTCCTAGATGCAAGAAAAGGCATTGAAGATAGATAGAGTTGGAAGATTACCTTAACAAAGGAGAATCTGAATGACACATCTATTCTTATTCCATTTTTCCCGCTGCTATTCATTATTCCAAGACAAATTTATCCTTCAGTGAAGCAAAATTGACTAGGATATAACAGTAAATTTTTATCATTCATGAATTTTCTCCATGGCTCTTATACGCAATATGACATGAAGCAGAAAATCTTAGAACGCATATCTGATACACTACTAGGAATACCAAACATGGACTTGTAGGAAGGGTCTGATGCCAAAAAAAATGCAAGGCCTTTCATGACATTCACATCTAAAAAATCCTGCTGGAAAAGAAATAAGAACAACTCTTTCAATGATTAAGTAGGTTTAGATGGCATTTTATGGACCTTTCCTTTTAATGTACACTTGAGGAATTGTCCAGTGTTCTTCATCGGTTAAGTTTTTCAATGACATTCAGTGTGTTTCTGGTTTTCCTTTCGTTTTCTTTTCCTTTTTAATTTCTTCCCCTCCCCCCTTCTTTTTTCAGTCAGTCCTGATCCTTGAAAAGATATTACTCCTTAAATTCATATAGTGTTCTTAATTCCTAGTAAAGTCGGTTTTCTGCCTCTACTATCTAGGAATATTTGATTGTGTTGGCTTTTTTGTCTAATAAATTACATTAAAGTGTATTTCTTTTACCCAATTAAAGTTACTTAATTCAAGATGCTTTGTTCACTCTTTCTATAATAATATATCTGGGATTGTATTTAACTTTTATAAGATGCCATCATCATGGAATGTCAGGACACTAAAACTTGAAAGAAGAAAACATTGTAGCATTTTAAAAGGGATGGTTAAACTCTATTTATCGTGCTGTCAAGGAACTGAGATGCCAGCATTTTGGTATGTAGTGATGAGCATTATGCCATGATCTGGATGGTGCTCTAAAGCCATTCAAATTACTAATTTAACAGTGATAATTTGTAAGGAAAAGAGAAGGAGAAGGTATACGTAAAAGTGCAGGAAAAGCAAAGAGATTATGCCGCACAAAATGTGTGAGGGTGAACTTCAGCTTGTCCAAGCACTTGTTCAGTGCAGAAAAAAGAAATCTATGAACTGCATAACATTTCAAAGTAAGACTTACGCAAAACTTATATGATTTTTAACTGTTTATTATTGTCCATTGCCTAAGGGTGAATTCCATCCTTGCACACACAATGCAAATCTAATGTTCATTTTTGTCTGCAAGAAGCATTCTGAGACCTTATATTCCTTATGTAGTAAAATAAGGCACAGATGGATGCATAATTGAAAGCTCTCATTCCTGAACAAAAGAAGATTTAAAAGCATTGGTTCAAATCCTCACCACAGTGTATCCAAAGCGACTCTTATCACTGTCTGACTCAGTAGGACTTCATCAGAATATAAAAATCAGATGGGTACATCCCCTTTGCTGCAAGTCTTTTTTTCTTGGTTTATGGAATTTTATTAGTATGATGTTGTTTGTGCTCTGGCTCATGTTTCTATATGAATTCTTTATGGTGTATGCACCTTGATATGTAATTGCTCCAGTTTGCTTTTCTGGAACACCACTTTTTTTTCACTTGTATGTTTATATCAATCCAGGCGTTGTATACCCACAGGCAAGGAACCAGACTTCCTACACAATTATAACATAGTATCATACAGATTAGTTCTTTCACAAGTACTTTGTATTTTCTATGTATGGAAAGGTTTTCAAAAAGCTGGAAACACTGTCTCTGTTTTTTGGGGAGTTAGGCAGAAGAAGGATATTTATTTAAAGGTAATAAAGATCATACATTGTTATAGCATCAAATTTGTGAGTAGGAATTGAATACAGTTGATAGCAGGATTTTGCCAACATTTACTAAAGTGCCTTATCTTTACATATAATCTTGTAGCAAAAGTCTATAGCAGCTTATAATTTGCCATAGGACCTGACCTCTCTGGTTACATTAGCTTGAGAAATCCAGTCCTTGGACAGATGCAATAACACATATTTAAATAAAGTGAATCCATGTGTACAGTCTAATAGCCTATATGCTTGTGCTGCACTGTATGAGGCAGGAAGTTTTCTTTTTGTGCTATAGTCCCTGCCTACTGCTTTTCAGTGCTTATACTCTAAAGAAGCAGCACAGCCATTCCATTTCAGCGCTGCTCCAGCAACCTGACGAGTCAGAGCACGCTGCTGATATTTCTCACTGCATTGTGCCTTCTCTGAACACCCACTTCAATCTTAACGTCACCAGCAAGGTCAGCTTTCATTTTCTAACTCACATTCCTGTAGTTCATAGCCTATTGGAGAGGCTCAACGTGCCTACAAATTCTTACAGCAGCTTTTGCCTCAGATCCTCTGAGACAAAAGAGGATCTGATAATTCAGCTTCTGGAGATCTATGCTCAAGCAACAGAAGAAGCCTTCTGCTGGGGTGATTATTCTAAAGAACCCTAATGTCTTTTTGAATATCAGCTCCAGGATTTTTGGCAAAAGATATTTTCCTCTTTTCCTTCTCCAGATATCTCCAGTAGTAATTAAGACTCCCTATCACTATGCATCTCTCTTTGAGTCTCCCTCAGCTGTTCAAGCTCAGTCTGAAATCCACTCTGGTGCTACTATGCCTTGCTAAGTTTTAGACAATGTTCTGCAAAATCAGAGCCTTCCATCTGTCCATCAGCACTAGCTAACCAAGCAGCGGCTTTGGCTGCCTTAGCATCATTTCACCGAGCACCATATTAAGCTAGTCTTCAAGTTCGCTATCAGGTCATCCCTTCCTGAAGCCTCTCAGAGATAACAGATGCTTAGGCCTAGGTATTTCATCACCAATTTCCACAACCATGTTTGTGATCCAAACAATCAAGGGTGCGATTGAGGTTCTCCCTTGATTTCTTTCATTGTCCATCTGTACCAGTTTTCTTGTATGTAATGAGATAATGGTGATGGTGAATAATCTCTCTTGCTTAAAAATGCTCATTTATTTTATCTTCTTGTTGTGGTTTAAACTCTGAACCCAAGACACTTGTTTTTCTCTGTGCTGCCTCCAGATTTTCTTCTCTTGATATATTTTAGAACTCAAAAACCCTGTAGACCAGAGGGCTGCTGCAGGAAATTATCAAAGCTTTTCAAGTGGCAATTTCCTCCTGCCTAAATAAGAAGAGAGACAACATGCTGAATTTGTGCAAAATTAATGTCTGCATTTGTGAATTCTGACACACATCCTTCCAGCAGCACAAGAAAAAGAACTCTAAAGGTTACACATTTTCATGAAAACACTGAAATGCCACACCCTGCTTATATTCTCCAGGACATACTTTGCTGTGCTGAAGGCCTCTCTCTGAGTTGCTGAACCAAGAGTCCTTCACCAAATAAGCCAGATTTTTGGAGAGGCGTATTCATGGTCTCTACTGAGGCCACCACCATCTGCTACGTTTTACTCTGTAGTTAACTAAAGCAAAACAGTGCTTTGCAACCTGTTCTATTTTGCTTACTTACCATAGGGATATCTTGGATGCAACAAGTATAAACACAAAATATTTATATGGATTAAATGAAAAAAAAAAAAGCTTAACTAGTGAGCAAATGTGAATAACTAGTTTCTTGTAGGGAGCAGTGGTATATTTTAGCATTAAATTGTGCAGTAGTACTGTTGATTGCACTTCTGAAGCAATATCTACACTTTAAAAATTCATGAAATTGGCTCCTGAATGCCTAATATAAAGTTATATTTTACTTCATCACCATGGTAGCCTGAAAACTATTTTCTTTATGCTAGGCTGACAATTATTATTTTGAGTGGTGCAGAGCTTTCCATGAAATATTTACTCATCTTTTTGCAGGAGGGCAGGTTAACATCTGAATTTCTGTTTCTGTCATTCTGAAGTTTCCAATACGCTTGTATTGTTTCTGCTTTCAACCTTGCTTTTCCTTCTTTATTTAATGTTTCATTTTCTGATGCCTTTTAAGCAATAATGGAAGCAATAAATGTGTAGGGTTTTTATAAATAAAAAAATTTAAAATATAAATTCCTATTTTTTATGTCCAGTTAAAAAGCAGTAGATGAACATATGAACAAAACAAACTTGAAAAAATCTTAAAATAAGCAAAATATTGAGATTACAAAATTCAGTTTCATGGGTGCTGTGGCTGCAATTACAGACACATACTTTTTTGATATATTCAGGGAAAGTGGGTGGCCACTTTGCATGTTAATGTATGGAGCTGCAAAATAAAGCTGGGACAGTCCTGGAAAATAAAAGTGTGTCTGTTTTATATATGCAGAAAAGATTAGTAGCAGTAATAACATGGAGGGGGTGCTTTTGTGAGGTTTGACATCTTGGCATCATCTCAGAAATTTAAAATAATTTAATCATAAACTTAAAATTGCATATTTTTTTTTTCAGTGGAGAAAGAAAAATTCTTAACTGAGTAAATGGTCTTCTATTATTAAAACAACAGATTGTAAAACTGTATTAGAAGTCAATAAAATAACGTCTTAAAAATAAACATAAATCCAGGCATGTCTGATGTAAATCTGGTAATAATACTGATGAGGACAAAAGTAAAATGTTATTTACAAGACCTGGTTTAAAAAAAAATATCTTTAAACAGGGCGAGATATAAACAGGACAGCCCAATTATCAGAAACAGGTGTTTTACAAAAGTAAAATCCAAGGCAAGGATAACACGTCCTCCCTCATGTAATTGTAGATCAAGGCCTAGTAGACTTTGCAGCTGGACCAGGTGAGGATTCCACCAAGTCTTGAGGGGAACTCATGCATCTGTTCTACTCTGTGGTAAATCTTTAGTCCTGGCTACCAGTTACCCAATGGATTTTTGTTGTTTTGCAATTGCTGCTCTTTGCATGATTACAGTGATTATCCTTTTTTAAAGACAGAGTTTCATGACTAGTTGAAACCATTCTAGAACTTTATTACTTTCATGAGTGACTGTCAGTCCATTTATTGCAACAGCCCTGGTGTTTTTACTACCACAGTGAATCCTGCAGGCTCATTAGTCTTAATAAGGAGTAACCCTACCAGAAAAGAAATAAACCAGGGACAGTTTTCAGTGGACAGAAACAATTCAAGCCATCTGTTAATGACAAAAAAGCCCATATACGTTCAAATGATCTTTTATGATTCAGAATATTTTCAGGACTAAACTGCCACTGCAGTTGCACTTGTTAAAACAAAATATAATCAGGAAATAATCTACATCACTTAGGTAGAGATTTGACTTAGAATTTAGGTTTTCTGTATATTCAGTTAGATTTGAGATACCTAAAATAGTAATTAATAGCTTAGAAAGAGTTCCTTTAACAAGGAAAATATTTAATTCAAAACAAAATTCTCTTATAGATCTTTTATTTCTATTCAGTAGAGTTAAGACTTGGAATTTTTCTTCAAGTTCGTACACTAATTTACAACTCATATTTTTAGAACGAAGGTATTTTCAAATCCCTTTCAGAGCTTTTTTGGGATATATTTTGTTTTATATAAAAAAAATGGAATCTCAGCCAACTTTTTTCAGACAAGGCTGTTTATTACAGTCTGACAAAAAGCAGATGTGTAGTAATTTGTAAATATGTAACTTTTGTTACATTTAACAGAATAAAATGTTATTGTACTTAAATTCATCTAATTATAGCTTTTAAGCCTGATCTCATCTGGCAAGGAATCCCATATGGTCCCAAAGGAAACATTTCCTAGATGTAGACACATTAGGAAAGCATTTTAATTATGTGTCTGAGATCACTCATTCTCTCAGTATAGTATAGTAAAGCTGATTAACTAAAATCTACAGTTAGCAAATACCACTGTCATTACACAAGAAATATGGTGACTACACTTCTGCTTCAGACCTGGACAGTGTTTTGAGAAATTCAATATCTCATTTTGCTTCTCCTTACCATCTTTTCCAAAGTAGGTGGCTGATAAGTCCATGTAAGAATTTGTCTCGCTCCATATATCTGTACATCGGATTGAGGAATGTTGAGATTCACACAGAAATTAGAAAAGTTTTCATGTCTGAATGGTCATTAATGCCTGCTTGAAACCCTGAATCTTCCCTTTGAGCTCTGGTTTTACTAGCATGTACTTCTTGGCACTATTACAAGGGTCTGTTTGCAGGGATAATTTCTGTCCATGCATCTGTTGGTAATAAAAGATAATAATGTTTGAATACATTTATTTATTTGTTTGTTTATTAAATGCATTTAGGATCCCACCATGGGACTCCCATAGTATCAAAGAATTGCAATTGCTGCTGGGAGCTAATTTAGATCTCGAGTGACTGTGATTTGTGGCTCTTGAAGAGTTAATGAGAGAACACCAGAACTATTCCCTCTTATTTAGATAACAACTAACCTCTATAAATTCATGAGCTGAAAATTGCTCTGCACAAATTCACAATATCCTATTTTTCATTCAGCACTGTTTCCATTTTCCAGTGCCCTGTCTGACTTTGCTCATAGGTTGGAAAGTAGCATGATGCATCATTTATGCTGCCTTCCACCTTTATTGACTGATGGCCTCCTTTGCTGTCAATCATTTAATTGCATTTTGACAAAAATAATGTGAAAAATTTAGTTACTGATACAACTGAACTGCATTCACCTGTAAAGAAGTGCTTGAGACAGAAATCAGAAAGAATGGTTAGCTAAGGTCATCCTAGTTATGACAAAGAGCTAAACTGAAGTCAGATGCCAGTATCCAATTGATAGTGACAAATATAGCTTCCTTATTTGATTGGAAAAAAGCGTATTGTCAATAATTATTAAGTTTTTACTTTTGTTTTTCTTTTGAAAGTGGATCAGTTTGATAGCATGAAATCTACAGCTTTATGGAAAAGATGCTCATGTTGTATGATCAGATGACAGAACTGTCTAATTGCCCATCTTTTGCTCAAATCCAGAAGTGCTGTGTTCAAACATCAACTAATCCATGTTAGATACATGTCAGAGGGCATGTGGACTATAATGGACCAAGTATGTTCCCTAGAAAGAGTGGGTTTCTGGGGGTGGTATCATAGGTAACATTAGTCAGTACCATTACAGCCTTTGGGTTCCTGATAAAGATATCAGAGGATGCACCACTGAGGTTAGAATTCACACTTTTTGAAATGTTAGTATTTAATTATTTAGATTCAAATACTACATTCCTCAGGAAGATAAACCTCCTGTGAAATTCAAAGGTAATTGTGCTAGCATCAGGTCTAGAGAATCTGTGCCAGAGACTTTTAAGAAAGGCAGTTTGAGAATTACAATAATTCTAACTTTCTCATTTTATGTTTTAAGTGTTTTATAACATTCAAATCACCAAGAGTGAAAGTTAAATCTTAAAGCAGTATCACTTCATGATAAGAATGATAAAAAGGTAGAAGTGGGAATGTCAGTATTTTGGCTTTAGTGTGAGAACAGTGCTGATAACTCTGATGTTTTTAGTCGTTGCTAAGTAATGCTTAATACGATCAAGGACTTTTCAGTCTCATGCTCTGCCAGTGAGGAGGAGCACAAGAAGCCAGGAGGAAGCAGAGACAGGACACCTGACCCAAACTGGCCAAAGGGGTATTCCATACCACAGCATGTTATGCCCACTGGGGGGAGTCACCTGGAAGGGCAGTTCACTGCTTGGGTTGGGCTGGGTATCAGTCAGCGGGTGATGAGCATTTGTACTGTGAATCAGCAAGGTTTCTTGAGTTTTCTTCCTATATTTCTTTTTCCTGTTACTATTATTACATTTTATTTCAGTTATTAAACCATTCTTATCCCATCCTGTGGATTTTACCTTCTTCCAATTCTCTTCCACATCCTACCGGGGTGGGGTAGGGGAGTAAGCAAGTTTGGCATTAGGTGCCAACAGGGGGTTAGACCATGACGGTGTGAAACAACCCATCCCTATACCCTCTGCACTTAAGTCTCACAATCAAATTTATCTTTGTTGAACCCTCATAAATTTTTGAAGAGCATGTATGTGGGGTCCAGATGCTTTGTAACTTTCCTAAGGAAAAGGGACCAACAGTGGGCTTTGAAAGCACATAAAATCTCTTGTATTGCATGTGACATTAATTCAGAAAATATTCCACCTCCACATGCTGCCTATATTTTAAAGTATGAGTCATTTCAGTTATACAACAAAAAAATGATGTAACATTAATAACTTAACACCACATTATCTTTTAAGAAAGAAAAGGAAGGGAAAAAAAAAAAGTTTCAGAATCTCTTACCCTCACTGTTCTCCAAGCAAATCCATCTGAACTTGTCAGAGGCAGATATTTTAAATATACAAACCAGAGAAAACTTGGGGTGAGAGGGAAATCAATTAAGTGTGAAGAAGGAACGAAGGGGTGCTAGAAGAAAAAGCTTTAGAAAAAGAGGCCAGATATACAGGAGAAAAATAAGTGTAAATTTCTTTTGAAGAATTCAGCATTGGATATTTTAAGATTTTAAATTATGAAATCACTCTTTTAATTTTTCCTTGTTCTTGACTGCTAGTTCTTTATTTCTCCTCAAAGAATTGTGATTTGACATATACTTTAATAAAATTGAAGTTTCTACCAGTTTGTAGTCTAATATAGATTTGTTTACCATGTTTCATTTTGGTGACTTCTAGAAGAATATAGAGGATTCGTTATTGTAGCTTAATGCAAGATCCATTGTGAGAAAGTGACAGACTGCAATAACAGAAGCATATATGCTCCTGTAATACAAAGATGGCTAGGCTTATGTCTCCTCAGCAAGGGTTCCTGCTGGTGCATGCAGAGCGGGGAAATTGGTGATATTGTCAGGTTACCACAGGCTTTCTTTTCTTCTTTGTACTTGCTGAGAGAACTGGTTTTGTACCTCATTCACTTGTATTTTCACAACCTATCATTGTCTCTTTTCAATAACAATCATACCATTATATATGTCACCCCATTAGACAGCCCATCTCATTACATTTCCCTGTAGACTTGCTGGGTTCCCATGCATCTGCCATCAGCTACCCTAAGATGCCAACAAAACAGAGGGGGAGATCACAAGAAGGCCACATTTTAAAAAGACACAGAATCCAAACCTCCAGTCATTCCTAGCACTTGAGTCTGACTTTTAGATCTACTGTCTTAGAATAGATGATCGTGGAGAAGGCAAAATCCTATCATTTTGCAGTTTAAATACTCATGAATATGCTACTCAGGGGCTATATTATTCAGAAAATAATGGACCAATGCATTGACTAAGTGATGTCTGTATGTCAAAGAAATGTGAAGAAGAGCTGACCACAGCAAGACACTAGAACCATCTGTTCCTTTTGTTTTGAATAAAATGGAGTTTATGTGGGGAAAAAAGATATCCTATGGGCTTGTTCAAACAGCTAAGCCGTGTTTTTAAAACGGGTAAAACATGAGCTTTACTGGAAAAAGTTAGCATTTAGACAAGCATCAGAAATACTACTGGATGAACAAGGACACTTGAGGTCCTTAAAAGTAATGGAGACTGTGTGTTAACAAATGGAAAAGATAGAATTTGTTTACAGCTGACTGATAACAAAAGTGTGGTATTGAATATGTAGTGTGCATCCAAACAAATAAACTATTATTAAATGAGAACTGAGGCTGCACAGGCTTAAAAGCTTATCACTGTTGCTGACTATGGCATTTTTCCCCCTTACTGGGTGATAATTATCATGTCTATTTTTCTTCCACAAACTGTTTTCCACTGTCAGACTAGTTCTTTTACCAAGCAAAAACAGTAATGAGAAGGTCATATTCACTATCCCAGCTTTATCATGTTCTCATATAAGAAGTACTGGTCTTTGGGTTGTTGGAAGAGGATTGACAGAACAGTTAAAAAAATAAATACCCATAGATTACAATAAATTTATGTATTGCCTCACATTAAATTTATGTATTACCTCATATTTCCACACGGTCTTATAATAAAATTAAGAATCAGAATTTCAGTGCTTCGTATGTAAGAGTGTGCTGCCTTAGGTTGACAGAAAATGGACATTATCTTTATTTTTTACTATGCCTACTCATAGAAAATGAATATATCTTTCATAAAGAGTGCCTGTGATTATACCACTATCCTTCAATTTACCTGCAAATCACTTCCCTATCATTGATCTAAAACCCACTTTTCCTCTTAATGCACTATTTCCCAATCTGTAAAATGGGAATAGTACCGTTCTACAATGCAGGCTTTTTATGTCAAATGCTCAAATAAAAAGACAATATAGGTAATAAAATTATCTTATATAGGTAAATTTTGATAGGGAAAAGAGATATAAATATGTATAGTTTAGAGACATAACTGCCTGCATGCGGCATATGGAAAAACATAAACATGAACCTAGGAAAAAGTTGTTTAGGTGATACGTTCAGCTATAACTATGACTAATTGAATGAGGTTTTAAAAAAGAGTATTTAAGGTGACTATCAATAAAAACTGTCTGAGAATGAGTCTAGAGTGTGGCTTACTTTCAAATGACACCAATGGAGAAGCATACTATTAGAGAACTGAATTAAAAACCAGCGAATATCCATTGCAAATTGTAGTGTTGCATTTATTTGATTGCATGGTAACTGCAGAAATTTCTCTGTAATTGCTCTGTTTTTAATTCATGTCTCTTTCTCAGAAAGTAGGTCTTAAAAGCCCAGCAAATGAGATCTGCAGTAACTGTTTTCACTTATTCTGGGACAGAATCTGATTTAAAAAAACCCTAAAAGTATTCTCTACTTAAAACAAATTTTGAAATTTTTAAATTTTTGAGTGTTTCAATTATAATAAAGCAGACTTTTTGCTTTAGCATAATATTTTAATATATTATTGGGGTTTATGAAGTCCTGAGCGTTACATGAAATTATCTGAGACTTTCACTGAAATCTTCTCCCTGGAAATCTACAGCAATCTAATCAGCAATTTAATCTTAATGGTACATAATGTTATATTTCTACTATCAGTGAAACCATTTATGTGTTACAAAGAGGAAGGAAAAGCATCTAGAATAAAGAAACTACAAATCCTATAGCTAGAATCCTCATTTATATAGCAGCCTTTACAGACAAATCATAGAGAAATACAGGAAGGAAAAGTAGTTAATCTCAAAGACGGCCATTTTGAAAAGGTGTGAAGATGTATTGTCATTGTGGTTATAAAAATGTTTCAAAAATTAACACAGTGAATATTTGCTGGAAGTAAGCTGTATGTCCAGGATTACCGCAAAGAAATGCTGTTTCAGATCATTATTTTCCTTTTTCTGAAGAAACCCATCGCGGACTATGTATAATCTGAGATAAAAATAAATCATAAATGTAACTGGAAACAAAATAATAGTGATAACAAATTATGAAAACAATACAAGCAATATTTGGCATTGTGTGAAAATTGTGGGGTCTCTTTTGTCCTCTTAACAGCTCTGGAAAGTATGTTATCTGGCTTCACATAACTGCAACTTTATTTCTGGCTTTTGTTTTAAATCTCAGTTTCTCAACATTGAACAGAAGTACAGGTATAAGAGTCCTGCTTCCAAAAAGAAGTTACAGTTTGGATATTGTGTACTGAATGACAAATGGTAAGAAGAAACAGAAGTGGTGTTCTTCAGCAGGAAGGTGAAGCGGAGGGACCATTTTACTGTGTCAAGTATCATACAAATACATATGTCCTCTATTAGCAAGTATGAGATGTGGATATACTGTATGTAAATTGTAACTCTTAACAGAAAAAAAAGCCACCTTATTTTCTGAGATTAGAGTGGTTGAACTGAATGACCTTAGAGTCTGGAAAGACTCATCCAGAGCTTTTTCAGGTGCTTAATTAATCAGTACCCTTATCAAGCCAGCAAAGCCAGTACTGCTGAGGAACAGTATAGACAGGTTCATAGTTTGAGATCAAAGAAGCATCCCCATTTGGGAACTGGAGAAGAAAAGCATCAGGTGGGCAAAGGATCCCAGTCAGAGGGAGTCTGCCTTGATGAAAGTTATCTGCTGTCTTGCACCAAGGAAATGCCTCTTTAAGGAGAGGCTTTACTGAAAGCAAGAGGCAGATTGCAGTGATGGGTAATTGCCACCACAAAAAAATAGCAAACTAAGTTTGTGCCTGCAGATGGTGACTTGCTTGCCAAGTGCACAAATGTGTCAGACCTGGTGAGATGTCCCTACCAGCTGCTTGGAAACAACAGACAAGATCTGTAGCTGGTGTGCAGCAGAATAAAAAATAGCAAAGAGAAAGGCAGGAGAGAGATTGTGGGGGAGGAGTGAAATTTAGGCTTTTAAGAATACCAAACCCACTGAACCAGTGCTGTTTGCAGTGCTCTAATTCCTGTGGGATCAAAAAAGGAGGAAGAGACATGAACTTTTAATACTGGACTGAGAAGCCAGTAGAAAGGATTCAGATGCATCAAAAGCTGGGGACACTTCTAGCATAATGGATGGTCATGCAGAAGAGATACACTTTATCTGAATGATAAGTGGGCCAAGCTGCCAGCACTTAACATCAAGGAAGTTCAGAAGGAGCTTTTCAGTGAAAGAATAGGAGAAAGCTGATAAGTAAAGAATTGCATAGAGCTGAAGATGTCCTATCTATTAAGGATGACGTTATGGATTTTTTTTTTTAGTATCTGAAGGCTAGAGCACAGAATGATATTAGTCTAACACAGCGATTTAAATAGGATGCTGAGAAGAGAACCAAACCAGTATATTAACACTAGAAAGTAATTTTTCAGATTAAGGAACATGAAACAGCAGACATAACAGAAACTTGGTGGAAAGAGAAACAGAAATCTGTTAGGCATCATTCAGTGGAATAAAATTAGCAACAACAATGATAAAATGAACACTTCTGTAGGATCAAAAGATATTTACATGAGAGTACTCATTCTTCTGGTACTTGAAACACTTGGCAGATATGAAGGTACCTTTAAATTGATCTCAGGTGAGATTCAAAGAAATGTATGGTCCATAAGCCTAATATCTCAACAGGGTGAATTAGTAGAGCCTATAATAAAATACATATTAATAAGCATATGTATAAACCTGACCATATACTGCAGAAGAGTCAAAGTGGATTTTTGTAGGGAAATCCTGCCTCATAATCATACTGGAGTTTTTTGAATATTTAGCATGTAGGTAAGGGTACTCCGCCAGATATATCCTACCTCAGCTTTCACAAGGTTTCTGGCACATTTGGTTAAATGATGAAACAGAGGTTAGGAATAAATACTTTTTGCAGTGTAACCACTAGTGAATTCCACACAGATCTGTGCTGGGACTTGTGCAGTTCAAGATATTCATAGATGACCTGGAACAGCAAGTGATCAGTGAAGTGGCAAAATTTACTGCTGCTAAGTTATGCAAGGCAGTAAAAATGAAGGCAGACTATGAAGAATTGTAGAAGGACCTTAAGAAGCTGAATGAGTGGCCAATAAAATGGCAGATGAAATTTAGTATAAATAAAAGTCCTGCATATGGGAATGAGCAGACATTCACATACAAGATGATGAGCCCTGAACTGGTCATTATCACTCAGGAAAAAAAATCTTGGGTTAAAATAAATGGTTCTATGAAAATATCTGCTTAGTAGTGGTTAAAAAGGCTAATCAAAGCTAAAAACTATTTAAAAAACAGGGGAAAAATAATAAAACAAGGAACATTGTATCTCATTGTATAATTCTTTGGCATCACACGTCTCTCATATGTTTGAAACAGAACCTATGAAAACTTGAAAAGGTTCAGAGAAAGAGAACAAGCATTATCAAATGTATGGAACTGCTTCTCTGTATAAAAAAATGAAATAGAATAAGGCTTTCAGGCTTGCAAAAAAAATGATGAAAGAATGAAGAAAATATAGTGCTCTTTAAAAAAAGTGCCTGGGAGAGGGTGGATAAGGATTGATAGTCCATTGTAATTATAAAACTGTCCAAAATAAAAGAAGGGATAAATCAAGTTAGCAGAAGTTAATTTCAGAACAATTTTAGGGAAATAGTTCACACAGAAGGATGTAGGCTGGTGGAACGATCCAAAGGATGTTAGAAACACTAAAAGGAAGAGGGGCTGAAGGAGAAGCTAGGAAAACTCATGAAACAGGAGTCCAAAGACATCCACTAAATGCATATATACCATCTCTATATCCGGAACTGAAAGTCATTGGAAAGAATACTAGGCAGAATTGTCACAGGTACTTCTCAATTTTTTATTCTTCCTTAGATTTCTATTTATGACATGTTTCATTTCAGAAACAATAGAAACAGCCATTTTGTGTGACTTAGGATGGTCTTTACTGTATGTATCCACTGTTCTTGATTCTTCCAATTACAGGCTCTGTCTACATCTAAATTGGCAAATAAAACAAGAGTAAGGGTGGAGACCAAGAGGCATGGCCTCACTCTTTATACATGCATTACAACTTCTCTGATCTTTACGTGACATCAAAAGCATAGTAATTTTTTATGATGTTTTCCTTTTCTATTCAGAGTTTCTGTCAATTTTTTTACAAAAAGTCTAAGTCTCATTTTCACAGAGTGAATTGAAAAGATGTCTGTATGCCCTCATTTATAATGCAAGTATGCTGAGGAGTGCTTTATGGTGTGAAGCCTGGTGAGGAGTGTGGGAGGTGGAGACAGCCACACCTGGTGCAGTGTTGACCATTCTGCCTCTTGGAGTCAGTCCCAAGGATGCACAGTATGGTATCATTCTTACAAGCCACTTCAGATGCTCACAGCCAAGTAGTGTGGCAGCAGGTGATGCGGACAGCAGCAGCCTGGTGCCTGAGCACCAGCTCTCTTACTACAGAGACAGATGGTGTGTGGTCTAACAGGAACAGACAGTGGTAGGCACACTGCTTTTTCCTAAAATCAAGCTTATGATTGAGTGACAAATGGTGCCTGACCCAAAAAGGATTTGGACTGTACCAGTAAGGAGTTTGATCACTGAGATAATTTTGTTATGTACCATTTTTTTGTAAACACAGTCCATGTTGTGTCCATGGAGAGAAATATAGGCTTCTCCTCTACCAATTATTCCTGGAGAGCTGCTTAATACAAGGTTTTATTTCCACCTCAGTGATGGCAACATTAATCTTTATAGGTATGGACTATATACATAGCAAGAATAATAATTATGAAAAAGAATTTCTCTTCATACTTACTATACTTCTTATCTTTTAATTTATAATCCACCACTCATTATTCAAGGCTGCTAAATCAAAAGGTTCTGGAGGTTAGAATGCCTCTAGTACCTCTACTATTTTGGGGAAAAATCACTGCTTTCACCAATATTTTACTAATTTATGCCTCTAATGCTACCTAACTACTGCTCATTTCCATTTCAGATTGCTGTTCACATCAGGCGTGTTGAAGCACGTGTTAATAAAATCGCATCATGTTTTCTAGTGCTAATAAACCAGACTATAGTTTCAGGCTTACTGGTGCTTTATTCTTACACAGAGAGTAAGGATACAGATACACATGACTTACTTAAACTAAATATTTTTATGTTTAGCCAACACTGTGTTCTTCAAAAGCAAACACCAAACCCGTGCAAAGTTGTCAGTGAAAGGACACAGTATTTCCTTCTCCTGCTATTTATTAATACACTTGGTACTTGAGTACTTAACAGTAACCTCTGTTTCCCTCAGTGGCTGCTTTTTTCAGGATTTGAGATTTCTTCTTAGGCATGCATCATGCTTCCTAAACTTGGTAAAACAATTTTCTTCAAAAGCACAGTTCCCTAGATTGTCATCAACAGATAATGAAGGTATTTATACAGGCATACTTTCTTCTTTTAAAAACATCTTCCAGTCTGTTGTTAATTACAGATTGTCTGCAGAGAAGTTACACACAGGAGTTGTAAATATTTTTACTTACTCTTTTTTTTAATTCCATAAACCTGAAGATGTTCTGCAGGATGATCACAGTTCTGCTCCACAGTTAGGAACACTGAGCTAAGTCTACTTTATAATCTTTTACTGATTAGGACTCAGTGGAAGATACATATAATAATTCAGTTGAATTAGTGTATTTCACTGATTAAAGACTTCTGTCTAGAAAATAATTCTCCTCCAAAGTTATTATATTGATGTGACTTAACAAAATGGCTTGATTAATACTATAATAAATTCTACTGAAAGAAATATATAATGATTTGCTACTTATGTCAAGCTAAAAGAGTAATTTATTAACATTATATATTGATGAATCATTATTTATCTAGTTAATTTGTCTAAAAATTTTTAATTTATTTGGCTTTTTGATCTTTTTAACTGACCAAACTGTGGGGTATAAAAGAAAAGGAAACCTTTTCATAAGTCACTAATTCATTTGATATTGTTTTCGTACTAATTGTCATGAAAACATTTAACATTCATGTAAGCATGCAGTAATATGACATCTTGCATTTTTTGGGAATGCCTCAATATTTTATCATTAATCACCATGCGCTTTACACACAATAATAATTCAAAAAAGGGAATGAAAGGTAGGGTTTTCAATGGTCAGCGAAACTCGAATAAGGCCTAGTTTGAGTCTAGAAAGGGCTGATAATTTCAGGTGTTAGGTCAGCCTGAACCTCCACTATCACTTAGGGTTTTCAAGAAAGCCATTCACTTCGAGTCATATTTTTTCAAAAGAATAGATTTCTGTCTAAGAATAGTCACAGACGTGTTGGGAGAGTGAGGCAAGGGAGGGCTGGGGGGTTTTGTGTTGGTTTTGGTTTGGTTTGGTTTTAATACAAAACATGTGCAAATGCTTTTTTACACCTGCATCCAGTTTCCATATAAACCTGACTTCAGCACTGAAAACAAGGAAGGGAAAGGCACTGTTCAGTGGAAACCTGACTTCAGCACTGAAAACAAGGAAGGGAAAGGCACTGTTCAGTGGAAAATCAGAGCCACTTACCTTTGAGTAGCAATCCAAATTAAAATTCAGTAATCTGATCTCAAAACTACATGACCATAAAACTACAGAAGGAATGAAATCTTGGGCCCACGCAGGGGGGTTGGTACCATTCCATGATTCAGTTCAGTACTGAATCATACAGCAACATTTCTCTTAATCATGTATAAAGGATTTTTTCCTGAATATTTAGTGAATGCAGTGTGGGGTTCGTACAAACAGAACCTAAATCTCTATAGTATTTCCATATTTCTCAGTGAACAAAGTTTGCTACACTTTGGTATATTTCATGACTGAGGAACCTAAGCCTTGGTGCCTTTACACTGTTAGACAGAGAGCGATCAATAACATGGTAAAAGATGACATACAGATATCTCTGTGGTACTGCAATTCTAAATTTATGGAAAGACAGGTAACAACAGAATTACTGGTGACCACTGATGTTAAAACGTATGATATCACTGTTACTGAACTTGTCCCCTGCTCCTTTGCACGTCCTGTCCAAATTGTTGCCATTTTCATCATCAATCATTGCAACATCCTCTGCCTTCCTCTGGTTTGGTTTTTTTTTCAGAATAGCCTCAGAGTTGTCTGCACAGCCACCCTACTGCTGCTGCACAGCAGCACTCTTTAATGAAGAAATATTCTCTTTCCTCTGCCCAGTAGTGACTTTTCCACTCCCAAGAAGATTGTTGAAACATCACACAGCAGCAATATGTGGAAGATAGATGGTTTGGGAAACCTTCTATTGTGCCAAGTTGCATTGCAGTAATTTCCAAGTGAGTTTAAAACATAAGGTCAAATTCACATTATCATCTTGTAAAGTTTTCTATAAATTTCAGGGCCCCATTCCTCAAAACCTGCAGTAATATTGCAGAATTATTTATGGTATCAATTTTTTAGAAGATCTAAGTATTTTTTTTTAATGAGCCCTTTGGGTCATTAAAAAATGACATGTGGTGGGACATGATAAATTGAGTGTCTAAAAGTGAGTGTGAAAATGCTCCTTTAAATAATACAGAAACAAAATTAATGCAGGATAAGAACTTACACTTGTGGACACTTGTAGATCAGGTGCACTACTACCCACATTTTATTTTATTTTTACCTGCTTATGTTACAGAAAAACTGTCTGACTGAGGTAAAATGCTGCAGGTAAAGATATTGTAGAATCATACTTCTATTATTTCTGTTTCTTACCTTGTAGAATGCCAAAAAGAAAGAGTTAAGTCCTTTCAGTTACATAGAAACACATTGTAATTTAGTATATACCTCTATCTCATAGTGAAATGCCAAAAAAAACCCAAACAAAACAAGAACCCAGAAACAAACCATCTCAGATTTGCAACAGAATTCAGGTGAAACCTGTGAAACTTTCATGATACCTGCTGAAGTAGCTGAAGAATTAACCGAGAAATGTATAATAAAATAAAGGAGTATTTTTCTTCCACTAACAAGAAAACCATGAAAAGTCTTGCTACAACACTCTCAAGACACCCAATTTTTTACTAGTTCAAAAATAATTAACAATGAATAATTTGCTGTTTCAAAGACTGGACGTATGAGAGTCCAAACATCCACCGATAATAAACTTGGTTGTGTTAAAGGCATGCAAACATTGTTTATCTTTACTAGATATGAATAATTCGTAAGTAATCAAGAACTTTTCAAAAGTCAGTTTACGGATCACAGATTTCTTTTAAATATTTTCAAAAAACTGTGTTCATTCTATACAAATTGACTCTGTGTTCTGCAAACTGCTCTCCTAAAGCTTAAAGGTGTTCTGAAGGACTCTGCATAAAGCATTTGAAATGACAGTGAAACCTGATATGAAATTATGGCCTTTACTAAGCTTTCTATGCTTCACTTGCACTCAGAATTCACGGGATTTACATAGGAGAAATGTCCAATGCATCAAGTTCATTTCAGTTTTGAAGGTTTACTGCTGCCTGAAATTCATGACTATAAGCAGATGTTTCCCACTTCTCTCAGTGCTGCAGCTGAGGTGTCTGCCAGAAGCAGCCAAAACCCAAGGTTAGTAATTAATATGAAAATTGGTTGTCTTTGGAGGTTGTCTTTGTTTCAATTTGAATCAAACAAAAAGCAGAAATTTTTTAACATTTCCTGTAATTCCAGATGGAATACTTAATTAGTCACTGAAATTAAAATAATTTCAGCAAATAAACACGTCAAGCAATTTTTAAAAATCCAGAAGCTCAAAAAAGTAGTAAATGTGAATTTCCCTGAATATGTATGAAGTTTTCTGGGATATTGACTCTAGTAACCTTCCAACATGATAGTCTAGAGCAACAGACCTGGGGAGAAAAAAATATGCCAATCTTAGTAACAACTGATCTGTAAGGTTCCATCATTTTGGCAAAGAGACTGAATTTTTAACTATCCTCACCCACCTTTTAATAAGAGTCTTCCACAGCTGCAGTACATTACTGCAGCCTATCTCCCACCTTGTTACCCCTTGAGACTGCTGGTAAGTAGAAATGAGGTTTCTCTTTGATCTGCGTCCCACTGCAACTGAGACACAAATTAACGCTAAAGACAGCGCACTGAACAGCTTGTGAGTTTTGCGACATAACAATGTGGTTTATGTTTGAAAACTTCAGATGTTCCCTATCACAACATGATTTAACACATTTCTTCATGTAGCAGGAAGGAATGTGCATAAGAGTTCTATGGAAGAAGCCTAGAAACTAAGATGTATGGCTTTGTGAGTTTCAAAGCCCGCTGGAGTTGCAGGCTCTGCAGCCGGTGGGTACTGCACACAACATCTGTATCTCAAACACACGAATCCTGAAATCCTGGTAGCTGTCTGGCTTCAAACTAGAAGAGCTGTGTATGCCAAAAGCTCTTCAAACCTGAGGGATTTTGATTTAAAAAAAAAAAAATAAAAATTCTGATGTGTTTTGCGACATAAATGCAGAAGGTTTCTCGCTTACTCCAACTGTGCTCCAGCTTTACGGGTGTTAAACTTGGAAGGGCTGGTGCTCTGGAAGGTGTGTCTCCATTTTAGCATTCAAACCTACCATGCTAACAGATTGTGGAGGAATGGGATTATTTTCGCAGACAATATTACTATAATCTTTGTGTGATGTTGTATATATAGTTGTATATGTCACTATACAACTATATTACTTATCTGAACAGCAATGGGGCAGACTGATGTTCTAGCTCCAGAGAGAACAAAGAGAAAGACCCTTCTCCCTCCTATTACTTATACCAGAAAATTTCCTCTCAGTTTTACTTGCTATTCATGGGGTTTATCTCTGTACATTGTGTGAAATATACAGGAGAATGAACAAAACTATATTTCTCAGGGAATGATTCTTCAATTAATGTAGGAATTTACTACAGTTGTACCAGAGTACATTACTTAGCTGTATAATTATTAGTACAGTGTTAATTTAGGGCAAGTTATTGTGGGTAATATTGTTCAATATGGGTTTTTTTTTTATTTTTTCAGATTTGTGCTTATTGCTAAGAACTCTCCATAACTCTTCTTATGTTAATAAATTACAGAGAAGTGGCGTTGGAGTGGCACTGGAATTGCTTAGTAGTTTCTCAGAGAGCGTATTTTTTCCTTATTTGTTTTGGGGGGGGGTATGAAGTGAAAAAAGGAATTTAATGGACAGGTTACCTGTCACTCATCTTTGGTCATTACTTTAGCCTTTAACAACATTAATTTACAATTCTGCTTCAAATGATCGTTCCGATTGTATACGATAACCTTTTTCTTAATATCAGACATGATCCAAGAGCTAACAACTGCAAGAGCAGTGGCTCTTGAATCTCTTACTCTTCAACACTTTGGCACAATATTGTCTTTTCTTTTTTTCTCCTCTATGAAACAGTCTATTCAGTGACATGAGATTTCAAGAGGATTACATTTCAAAAGGAAAGGCTATAGAAGGTATCCTTTATGCAGAGGAAGAGTTAGAGCTTGCTGTGATTTTTTTATAAAATAGTAAGTACTGTCACTCTCACTTCATGTCATATTATATGTAGTAGGAGTAAGGAAACGAGAAATGGCAAGTCAAGGAACTGATTGCAGCAGAAGTCTGAATTCTGAAAAGCCATACTTTTTCATCCATACTGAGAAAATTGAGGCTGTTTAGCCTGGAGAAGAGAAGGCTGCTTGGAGACATAGCAGCCTTCCAGTATCTGAAGGAAGCCTACAAGAATACTGGAGAGGGACTTGTCATCAGGGACTGTAGCAATAGGACAAGGGGTAATGAGAAGGAATACTAGTCCTGAAATCAGTGCAAGAATTACAAATTGAATTATCTGTAACACAACTTACAGTTCATCAGGAAGTATTTAGCACAAATTTGAAATGTACTTTATTCTAAAAATATCAATTTGTAGTTTTCAAGCTACTCTATTTGACTACAAATTGTCTCTGAAATGTATAGATTTCTGAGAAAAGTAATGCCTTTTCCTCTCTGGTGCATATTCAAAGTGAACTAGAGCAAATATTTTATAGAAACCAATATTTCAATTGGAGCCTTATATTTTTAAGTGGTTTGTCAATTTACCTTATTGTACTTTTTATTTGTAGTTACTGCTCAATTGATTCCTATTCCCATTTATGTTACTTAAAAAACTGTGCATTCATACAGCATGTTGATGTGGTTTCTTCTCTCTGTATCCAGCCCAAAGACACTGAAAGCAAGGCAGTCAATGTTATGAATGATTTGTCCAGATGGAATTTAAGCATTGTTTCAGCAATTGATTTGAGAATGAATTCTTTGTTGGTTGCAACAGCCTCTTTTAAGGGAAACATTATGTTATTTTGTATAAAATATATATATTAGCATAAATTCTAGGCACGGTTGTACTTAAGATTACCCCATAGTAATTCAGTCTACTATTGCGATAAGTAGTAGTGGGTTTGTAAATATTCACATAAATGTATTTAAGCTACTAGTAAAGCCAAGTGTTTTACTTTGAATGTATAATTATTACAATTACAGGATATTACATTATAAAAATTATTAAGAATATGCTTGCTGTATCAAAAAATGTGTTAGCTCATTTTTTTCAGACATTCTATTAGAAATCTGTGTTATTTTATATGATTATTTTTGTTTCCCCTGTAACAGGGGATATAAATATCTACAAAGAAGGTTTAAATGCAACACAAAAAAGTAAAGAAAATAAAATGGAAATATGTCATTCTAATATTTAGTCCCAGTCATGCTATGTCTTAGAGTTATTCTTAAATAAGAGAGGGGAAACAGAGAGCACTGAGAATTTAAGAACAGGGTTAGAGTATTCCAACTCCCAGAATTTCCTGGTATAAATTCTCCCTCTCTTTCGGAGCTGTTACCTTATCTGACATAAGGGAAGAGGGAGCTTGGTGTCATCTCCTATTTAGCCAATAGATGATCAGCTAAATGTAGTTGCTTATGCATACCTCCTGTGCCTGAAGTATAGTAAACCCACAATGGTTTTAGTGCAGGGTAGTACAGTACCTATAAATGCATTCAAAAATAAAATTCTTTGTTACTTTGCTGCAAGTTGTCCCACTTTGAGTAATTAAATATTAGCCTAGACAGAGATAGAGAGAAAACAGTTATATTTTAGGGCTCAGTTGTAAAATAGACAATTTTTAGAACTTTAAAGTCAAAAGAAAGTTTTCCAGTGGTTGTTTTGGAGTTGGGTTTGATTTTTTTTGTTTGTTTGGGGTTTTTTGTGGGTTTCTTTGTTTGTTTTTTTGGGTTTTTGTGTTCCTTGGTTTTGTTGGTGTTGGTGGGTTATAGTTTTCTTTTTTTAATTTATCTGGGTCTCCCAGAAAACCGCCCAGTGCTGGAATCTTTAAGTAAAAGAAGATGGTAGTATTACACTATTTAGAGTCTTTTAAGACCAAATAAATCTTCTGAATTAATCCCTACAGGGAAGATAAACAAGGTATTGACAGGCAGGGAGAGAAAAGCGGTGGAGCAGATGGCACATATAACATACGACAGGTACACACAATATGTCATGGTCTTGTGTAGTACTAAATATGTTACTAATAGCAATAAGCACCATTATAAATATCATAAATGTCTGTTCTTTTATGTTTTATGTTGAAATATACTTTAAAGGTGTTGCTTGGATCTTGCCTCCTCTGAACATGTGAGACTTAAAGTATGGTGGACAAATATAGCTATTTATAAAGGAGTTCATGTTTCCTCCAATTTCCAATACAGTAATCAGATTTTTGTAATCAGATTTTTGTTCAGAAAAACTAAATTAAGACATAGTTGAAGTGAAGACTTCAAAAACAGAATGCAAACTGAGATTCTGGTCTCTTGAAAATATAGGTTTGGGTACCAGATGATTAAAGCAGAAAAAAAATGCAGAGAACGTAAGTTGAGGCAAGCAAAGTCTAGAATATTTTTTGTCACCACTTGCTTGCTACTCCATGTAGATGCGAATACATGGCATTTTCCAAGGAATCACTATTCATTGTATCTCTACATTTTCTTTTAAAGGGTAAGAGAGAAATCTTCTTTCTAAATATACCACACTGTTTCTCTCATTTTCAATGCATGTCACTGAAATGTTCTGCTTCCTGTTAACACCTGATTTTCTGTTTGAAATGCATATGTAGTTTTACGTAATTTTTTCCTGTATAAATTTAATTTTATATTAAGGTATACAGATCATTTATGATCTACATAGAACAATATTTCAAATGAATTTTTTAACTACCCAATTTTTTATATCTTTTTCACAAATGCTATATTTCTCTTTTATTAAATACTGTTGCATTTGACCCTGTTTCTAAGCTTTTCCATTTCCTTCTGACATAGTCAGCCATGATCTCAGCCTCTGCTGTATGTGAACTATATCACCAAAGCTGAAAACCATGCTGAGAATTTGATGGAGTGGGAAGAGGGAAAGGCTGAGCTATATGTCTTAAGCCTGCTTAACCCAGTGGAAATATCAGTGATAATCACTATCAGGTGCACTCCCCTCACTCCTCTGGCAGCTGGTGTAATTCTGTTCTACTGCTGGAAGTCTCTCTGCAGTTCTTCATAACCAACGATCAGAAAGCCACTTCTTATTTCCAACTGGAATAAGGTGGGAGATTGTTTTCATTTGGTTTTCCTTTTTTTTATTAGAAAGTTTATGAAATGAATTTCAGAGATATTGTGTGGGCATGTCTGCTACACAAAAATAGGTTAGATACATGTGATGTTAATTAGATCTGGATATGATAAATGTTTGATTACACTTACATACAATGAGGGTAGTCATGCTGGCTGAAAGAGATTTTTCACCAATGAGGTGATGGACATTGTTTAAGGCAGGAAGATTTCAAGTACTTCAATTTCCAGTAACATTTATGTTTCTAATAGGAAGCAAGATCAGTAACTTTTTCACAACAGGCATTCAGCGTAGAACTAAACTTGATTACTGAAAATATAATAATCACAGACAATTTTATTTGTGTTCTGGACAGCTAATCAGAAAGATCATGATAAAGGTCAGCAGTGCTTTCTTGTTCCTTCATTATTTTAAAGGTTCTGGCTGGGACTTGCAGATACGTGGGATACATTTTAGCTAGTAGAATCTATACCTTATTCTGCATTGTATCATAACTGCATATAAATTTAGTAATTTCTCCTCCTTTCCTCTCTCTCTTTCTTCTTTCTTTCCTTCATTTCCTCACTCCCTTGCTGCCTTTCCTTTCTCTCCTTTCTCCACTTTCCCTCCCTTTGCCCTTTCCCTCATTCATTAATTCCCTTCTCTTTAAGCTTCCCATACAGCATTTTTAATATACTTTCCCATACAGCTTTAATTTAATATACCAGTTCTATGCATTGCATAGATTTGCTTGGCCAATACATGGTCTTTCTGTTTTCTAATAGTGGTGATGTGGGAAAGAAGCGAGTGCCTTTTCCTGTGCCTGCTCAGTTGGAGAACACTGAACTGGAAAGAATTTTCAGTAATCATATTTGCAAATAAAAGCTCACTGAAAACCATCACTTACCAGGTATTCAGTCTGTTTATGTTGACCTCCAGCTCTTATCTTTAGATACTTATGTCAATAATGGATCACAAAGAATCCCGGCTACAAGTACTTTTCCTCCAGAAAGGAGATAATGATTTGCCTGTAAAATTTATTCAGCAGGCCTAACCATCTCAGTAAATTTAACTTTTCTTGAGAGGAATTGTCAGTTGCAGTCATATAATTTGGGACACTCAGATATAGGTTCAAATCTTTTTTTATTATTACTATTATTTGTTTTTTTTCCTGCTACAATGTCAATAAAAAGGCTACTGTTAAATAATTAGGTACTTGGTCTTAACATGAGTGAAGGAAAGATAAAGGTGAAATAGACAGAGAAGAAATAGACAGAGACTTCTGACCTGAGATTTGAATCTGAAAATATCCTTGCTTGGAAGTATAAAGAAAGTCTTGACTTCAGGAATAGGAGGCAATTTAAACTCTAATTTTGAGTAGTAGTGTATTTTTATAGCTTGTCCCAGTAGCCCCCAAAAACTTGATCTGAAAATTGATATAAGCTAAAACTTAAATAATATTGTAAACAATATATGAATACAAATATGATCAGAAGCAAAATAAAAAACAAGTAAGTTTAGGCCTTGTATAGATTTTAACATCTCATCCTCAATCGATTTGATGGAAACTGAAAAGACCAGTGCTCTCTTTATTTGTTCCTATTCTGAAAGAGAAATAAGAAGTTGTCTACTATACTAATTGTGTAATTCTTGCTGTTTCATTTACTTTCCCCTTAACAGCATGCTTCTGGATATGGTTTTAACACATCAAATCAGTGCTACCACAGGTGGTTTTTAATATTTTAAATTACTTTTTTGCATTAAGGCCAAATGTTATGTCCTGCCTACAGGCTGGATGGATAATGGATTGAGAGCAGCCCTGAGGAGAGAGACTTGGTTGATGAGAAGCTCAGCATAAACCAGCAGTACGTTTTTGCAGCCCAGGAAGCCAGCTGCATGCTGGGCTTCATAAGGAGCATGGCCACTAGGTCAAAGGAGGTGATCCTGCCCCTCTGCTCTGCTATTGTGAGACGTCACCTGCAGTAGTGTGTTCAACTCTGAGGCGCCCCACACAAGGGACGTGGACTTGCTTGGCCAAGTCCAGAAGAGGCCATGAAGATGATGAGAGGGCTGGAGTGGCTCTCTTATGAAGACAGGCTGAGAAAGTTGGACTTTTCCAGCCTGGAGATGAGAAGGCTCAAGCAAGACCTTATAGCAGTCTTCCATTACTTAAAGGGGGCAAACAAGAAATCTGGAGAGGGGCTGTTTACAGGGCCATGTAGTAACAGGACAAGGAGGAATGGCTTTAAGCTGATGAGAGGGTAGATTTAGATTAGATATTAGGAAGAAATTCTTCACCTTGAGGGTGATGAGACACTGGCATAGATTGCCCAGAGAAGCTGTGGCAGCGCCGTCCCTGAAGTGTTCAGGGCCAGGTTGGATGGGACTTTGAGCAACGTGATCTGGTGGAAGGTGTCGCTGCCTGTGGCAGGGGGGTTGGAATTAGATGATCTTTCATGTCCCTTCCAACCGAAACCATTCTTTGATATTTACCTGCCATTCCCAAAAGGGTGTGGGGAGGTTCAGGCAGTAGACATAATGTTGTTTAGAGTGTGCCTGCACCCTACAGTGTATACTGAAGCCACAGCTAAATAGATACTACCTCATCACTTGGGTCAGCTGTGTCCTCCAATGTGGGGTGTCACTTCAAGGCTATTGTCTAGCACAACATGCAAACTTCAGCTTTGTCACCAGGTTAGGTAATATTACATGAATTGCTGAAGAACAGAAGGCAATGGACTGAACAATGACTGCCGAATTTCTTGGTTATATAGCTAGCCTTAGCTCTTACATTTTATAGACTTTTTCAGAAGCCACTTTATTACTACTGCCCCAAGTTTATTTATCTACAAAATAAGATTAATGATTCTTTAAATCATTCCAATAAGTCTCCATGTTGTTTTCAAATCATTTTCATTATTGATTACCTTACATAAATGACAGCAGTGACAGTTTGTTTTTAGAAACCTAATTCTGTGGAACATGTAGTTGATTTGCTCACTGTTGTGTGGGTATTTTTAACGGAACTTAATTTATTTGTGAGACATGATGCTAAAATAATAACTACAGAGGTCTGCACAAGATAAAAAAGTATTTTACAAGCTGGCAAATGATTTATGAGAATTTGAGCATTTATTCAAATTGGCTACCAAATGTTATTCTGGTCAATTTATTTAGTCCAGTTAAAATATGTCATCATTATATTCTGTAAATTATTGTAACATAAATAAAATATTTAATATCATATTTGCCTGTTATAGAGGCAAGCAGTATTTTGTACACTACCAATTATAATGATGCTTTAAAAGGTAAATAATAAGAATCAGTGAAGTTAAGGACAACAAATAAAATCACCATAATTAAATCTTTCCCTGAAGGTTTGATAAATTAATTTTCTTCAATATTTTTTGAACCACTACCACAAATAAACAAAGATGAGCTACCATGAGCTTGTACAGTGAAAGCTTTCAGCAGGCATTTTGGAAGAAGTTGAGTTTCAAAGTGTTTTTGCTCAAACACAAGATTTTCTGAGTTATTTAGGTAAGACATTTGTTTCTAAACATTAAAAGGTTTGGAAGAATTTCATTGCAACTAACTCTTCAAAAAATAAGTAAAGTCTCTTTAAGAAGATTTGTGCTTCTATATATGAAAAAAACCTCTAAATTATCCTAGATGATCTTTGATCAAGTGTACATTCAAGTGAACTGGTGCTCACCTGTGATTCAGATTAGTTACTTATTAATAAATATACACTACAAATCAGTGCCTGGTAAAATCTCGGAGCACATTCTCCTGGAAGGCATGCTAAGGCACATGAAAAACAGCAAGGTGCTTGGTGACAGCCAGCATGGCTTCACTAAGGG
>WYDI02015170.1:30246-170647 GCA_009867235.2 Psittacus erithacus
GCCTGGAGCAAGCAGCGCTGCTTCCTCTCAGCTTCCCTTACATCTTTTATCCTATTAACAGCACCCCGTTGCTGCAGGAGGACCTCCACCAGGGAGCACCGAGTGCAGCCCTGCCCATTGAGCACGGTCCCCTGAGGAGACCAGCGCAGGCACCTTCTACACTCCGAGCTCTGCGCTGCAGCCTCCCCTCTCATCGGCTCTGTCTGGTGCCTACGCTGCCACCACTGGGGCAGCCAGAGCAGAGCTGCCAGAGCGGGCCCTGGTCATTCGGCAAGTGCTCACCACCCGCTCAAACTGCCGAGCAAACCGCCTCGAACCCGCCCTGGTGGCCGCGCTCCCCGGGGCAGCTTTTCACCCAGCCAGGGCCGGTGCCGCTCCTCCTGGCTCCGCCCCCTGTGAGTCAGCTGCTCGCGTCAGCAGAGCTGCCGCCTCCTGGGCGCGTCCGGTCGAGGGCTTGGGGCTCGCTCGGTCGCTCTCGCCGCTCTGAGCTGAGGCTCCTGGGCGCTGAGCTTCCCCCCCTCAGGTGTTGAAGGCGGCCTCTCGCGAGCTGCTCACCTCAGCATGTGTTTCATCTCACATTTCCTTAGTTTTGCATCTCCATTTGAGGTTACACGTGCACAGAAACATACAGGTGTCCTGTGCTCACAGCTGAGCTGGACATAAGATAAATCTACAGATTTTAGCACTTCAGGTAATGCTCTTGCACTAGAACTGCTGACCAGTGCTTGTTTGTAACACATTCACTTAAAATCAGCTTTTTCCATAACAGTTATCAGTAACTTTTAATGGACACCTGCTCGACATGCATTCAGCAGTCCTGGACTACTCAGTCATAACACTTGTAGCCACATGGCTTCACAGATGAGTCTTTTCTTCTGCCAAACTTAGAATGTCGGAGGGACCTGGACACTGTTGACGCTGGTACTGGAACATTTTTTCCCAAATCAATGCTGTTATTCATCTCAGGCTACAAGACACAGGGGATGTTTTCTTTCACTTCATTCTGGGCTCTCAGACATTCGATACTTTTCTGAAGCTACTAGCACTGATTCTCAGTAAATGATACCTGGATATCTTTGTTTTAAAGGCAGAAGAAGCTCTTACAGTCATGCAGTGGGACCTCCTAATACTTCTCTAGGACATTTCCATGACCTGGTCCAAATTTTGCTCGGAGTCATGCTGTTTTGCTGTAGGCCTTGTCTGACACAATATGCTGCACCTGAGGTACAGAATAAAGCCCATCAGTGTAACTATCCCCCTTTTAGCAGAAAACTAACCATGACTGCAGTGTAAAACCCCAATATTTCTACCAGCTTCCTGGTGTAAATGAGGACAGGGACACATCAGCTTACAACATGATGAACTTGGCTATGAACTGAAGAGCACCAACACCAGCTGCGCAGTGCTCACCCAACAAGCCATTACCCAGCATAGTCCAATATAAATGTGAGGTGGCTGCTTTTCCTCCTCCCAGGGCCAAACAGTCTCAGGTTACTTCATGCTGACAGTGGACAGCAGTGTGTCTCTGTGCTGGAAGTTTCACAGCCTTTGATGATTTAATGCATCTGTACCCTGAGGACAGGCCTAGGTATTCCTGGTTTTTAGTCACAACCTCTGATCTTTCTAAAACTTGCTTAGCTCTTCTTTACTCATTTCCTTTATGCCTTGTTGGCTTGGTCCAGGCTTTGGTCAGGTGAGATGGCTCTGGGAAGCTTTCCCGCTGTAAAGATAGCTACTCCGTTACCTCTGTTACTGTACATTTGTTTAATTAATTGCTCATTTTGTTCTTGAGCTGTTGTGCTGGCCCAGTGCACTTATGATATGCATGAGTGCCTAAAAGGTGATGAGGCTCCCAGGGATGACTCTGTCCCTTTCATTTATTTATAGAAGTTAAGCATATGATCCCTTATTAATTGCAGGCACCATTCGCTCAGCCTGACTGGAGATAATGTGGCACAGGCTCCAGCCCCTCTCAGCTGGCACTGATGACAAGTGAGGCCGTACAGAGCAGGACTGATCAGCCTGGATCAGGAAAGCAATTAAACTTTATGTGGCATTTGAACTGTGGACCTGTAGGTGCACAAAATAGCCTTTGGCTACTCTAAGATCTCTTTTTTTAAGCGCTGTGACTACTTAACAGAGGTAATTGTAAGAGCATAAATCAAGGGTTCTGTTATTCCTCAGGAGGCCAACATTTATCACAGCAGACCTTAAAATGAATTTGAAGCACAGAAATTATGAGAATTTAGGTAGCAAATGACTTACTGTCAACAGGCCATGTAGCAGAAGCTTCAGCAACAGCAGCTGAGACAAGCAGCCTCATCAGTGTATGGGCTTATATTTAAGCATTAAACTACAGCAAAAATTGGCAAATATTATTTTCTGTTAGGATTGCTGTCTTAAACAGCCCAAGCTGCCTGTTCTTATCCCCAGGCTGGGTCACCATCTAACACCACAAATAGCCATGGTCACAAACAAAGGAGAGGGTGGCACAGGGTGGGAAGGGCAGAGGGTGTGAGGGCTGTTTGAGCCAACACCACTGCTAAAAGCCATCTTTGTCAGACTTGGTCCTGGCAGTCTGAAGGTCTGGGATCTTTACTCTTTTTCTGCCCACAGACAGCTTTGAAGCTTGCTCAGCTGCCGAGCTGGGGATTTCCAGGTGCATATCATCCACCTTCACAGTCCGTGGTGTGTGAGCAGAGAGCAGGTACAGTGGAGTTTTGTGGAAAGGGGATGTGCTGATAAAACATACACAATGAAAGTTTTGTTTATGTATGCATGGAAGGCAGGGGATGTGAGGAGGTGACCACCTCCTGACAAGCAGTTGTCCAGCATACTAGATCTGTGGTTTGAGGGAGTCCACTGAGGCATAAAATCTTCCTTGCCAGGCTACTTCAGGTCCAGTGCAGAGAATTTATTGTCCTGGATCCATGCCCAAGGACTACAGCTCTAGCTCTGCTGCTATCTGAGTAGTCTGGGACCAACATTTTACCTGTAGTTCACTTTTGACCATCTGTTAAACATCTTAAAACATTTGTGCTGAACATCGAACATGCTGAGTTCTGTATCAGCTGGGTTATAATTAATAAGTGCTTATGATGTGGCTGTTGGAAGACTTCCACAAAAAGTGGAGCTTTTTTTATCCACAACAGGTCTGCTCCCCCTATTTGTCCTCTGCACATTCCCTGTGGGTACACATAGCTGAATCACACAGTACTGATCTGGATTTCCTTGTTCGTAAGCACTGCTTTTTTTCTAGTACAAAAAGGGGATGCCAAAGAAGGTTGTTGACTTCATGTAATTTCTCTGAGGAGCTCAGATACCCAGCTGCTGAGCATACTCTTGATAGATGAGATTAGATAAAAGAGTGAGATCAAATAGCAGTTTTCTGTTACTAACCTCCAGACAGTTGAGATGGAGCTCAGATACTAATGTGATGAGCATCCTAGAAACACCTAAGAAAGGTCATTGAGAAGCAACTAAATAAACCATTCTCTCCCCCTATAATTGTAGCTATACTGACACTTTCCTCCATCCCATTAAACTTTTCTCTATTCCCAAGAGGCGGCAGTCTGGGTCTCTGTAAGTATAATATTTCTGGCTCTTTCTGTCTGCCTGCAGTGACTGTTGGAAAGCTGGGTTTAAAGAGGAGTATGTAGCAAAATTCAAATTTGTACATATGAAGCTTCAAAAGTTCATCAGTGAAAATGCTATCCCTTTTTAAAATTAGCAAGAAAGATTATTCTAATTCCCATGATGTCTGATTAGAGAGCTGGGAAGTTTGCAATGTATACTCCTGCTAACAGATTGAACTTGGCAATGTTTTGTGATCTAATCCTATGCCTTGGAAAGGCTTTGAAACATATTCTGTCTCAATGAATAGACTCTACAGAGCACAAGTAGTAGACTGTCAGCATTAAGTAAATTTTAAAGAATGCTGCTCTATTGGGATTTAAATCTTTATCTCAGTGGTAATACTCGCCATCTAATTTTGATCAATAGTTAGGAAAGCGTAACTAGCTTCCAGCAAAACTTTCTCAGAAGCTGTCATGGGAATTGTTTTTGCTGAAATGCTTGGATTGGGGAAAGATGTGGGGAAAAGATGGAGAATCAGATCTTCCACATGAAGACACCATATTAGACAAAAATTTCAAGCACTTTCATACAAGAGACATCCCAGGTCATCCTTCTCCTCTGTCCTGTTCCTTTGTATTCTGACAGACCATTTGCACTAGCTCTAACAAAACAATTAGATGATTTGGTACAGTTTCTGTGGCCTTTCTGGGACTACTTTCCTCCTGGTTTTCTACCCCTACTGGATCAAAGACCCTTTCCATGATAAGAAATGTGAAAAGAGTTTTGTTTTTTGGTTCTGAGTTCAGTACATTTCAACCACAGCGCCTGAAAGCTGGCAACCAGAGTTGTGCTCTGGGTGTGAGAGGCAAAATGCCCTGTGTTCAGCTCAGAATCTAGGCTGCTGAGCATGCCTGGCAAAGGACAGCATGTGCAGAAGAGGGTGCTTATAAAGGCATCCACTGTTTTCTTGAACAAAAAGGAAACCTCTCACACACCACAAATATCTCTTGAAGTGCCTTCTTGAGATGAGTATCTCCACCTTGGAGATCAGTGCACCATAGAGTCAATGCCTACAGTAGAGTGAAAAAACATCCCCCTATACTGAGCCAGCACAGCAGCAATGTCACTAGTTACTTGAAGAAGTTGTCAGCCAGTGTAGCTGTATGTCTCTGGACTGTGACACTGGTGATGCTGTGCTGCTGTCTGTACCATTTAAAGCTGCAGTGCCAAAGAATAAAAGTATTTCTAGTATGACATCAGCTGGCTCTGCTCAGGGATGTTCAGTGGTGGAGTGAGTAAAAGGAGATTTCTAGAGCCTCTCATATCCTGTGGCAACACTTTCAGAAATCCTAGCGTCCTTTCTTCAGGAGGAAGCTTCTGGCTGCCCTTGGCATCACTGAATGATCTCTTTGCGAGCTCGTGCTTAGTCCCTGGACCAGTGCCTAGTTTTCAAATCCCATATACTTTGTGCTACGAGGGGTGCCCCTTCTGACCCTGACATCTCTGTTCCACTTCAGGCCGAGACTACAGAAGTTTCAGCCAGCAACTTCTCCATTACCTCTCCAGGAAGAGTCAGTTCTTCCGGCGAGACGTGGACTTAAGAAGTCCCCGTCGTGGTGGTGTGCATTCCAGATTCCACTTCAATAATTCACATGGGGCTGCAGCATGCTACCTGCCACGCAGACAGCCTCTCTCTCTCACTTTTCTTTTAAATAAGACATGCTCTCCTCTAACCACAGAGAAAGGTCTTGGGAGTTGACATGTATTTACCCTATGTGGGGTTCTTGATCCTACCCTTTTGAAAAGGAAATCTGTATCAGTTGCAACCCCAAGCACAGTTTTAGAAAAGCATGTTGGGAGAGACTTGCACCATTTAAATTGATTTGGCAATTAAACAAGATTTGGCAATTAATTAAACATGATTTAGCAATTAATTAACTCCAGGTCTCTGTCCCTCAGATTTTGGGACCTTGGGGCCCACACCCGAGCTTTGGGGCAGTGATGTTCTGTAGGTTTAGAATACAGTGTTTTCTGTTTTAAAAACACGAGTACCCTGTATCTGCGAATCTGTGCTGAAGTGTTTACTCTCCTTGACCCTGAGAATACAAACCAAACTGTTCAAAGCCTGCTATTAGGGCTGCTGTTGGCTGCTTATGACCTGCCAGAAGCACTTCACTCTTTATGCTCACCTCAGAGCGCCCCAGAGAACAGCAACGACTGGCATCACTGTACTGGGACCCAGTGAGCAGCAGCCAGATCTGTGCATCGCAGCTGGCAAGCCACATCTGGGGTTTCTAAATATACAAATGGTCAGAGAGACTGTCTGGACTAGTAGGAATTATGTGATAGATTAATTAAATATGATGTTAGATAAAGGGATTTTCCATTGTAGCCCCAGAAAGTCTCAGATTTCACCTAAAAAAGGATGCTCTGACTGGGAGCCCAAGGGCCATTCTTTGCCCACAGAAAATTCCTTTGCTTTGCTGGAAATGGAGAACAGCTGCTGGAACTGCACACAAGGCCCAGCAGCTGAATGACCCCTGTGATGCCTGTACACAATCAATTATTAGGAGCCAGGACCTGCCACTGTTGCATCCACATGACCTGCAAGACAGGTTGTAGGGAGGGGGTTTCAGATGCATTTAGCCAGAATCACCTGGAAAGGCTGCATTGTCCTGCTCATGGCTAGCATGTGTGGGGGAGCATGCAGTTAGTTTTACACCAGACTGCTAGGTCAGACAGGGTCAGCAGCACAGTAGATCATACAGCTTTCAACTGTGTTCAAATCCTACAGAGCTTTGTAGGATAAAAAAGGGCAGACTGGCATCAGCTGTAACAGTGCTAATAGCATTGCCTGGCTTTTGTCTGCATAGGAAGGTATTGTTATACTATCTAAAAGCAGCTACTATATATAAGCTGAAAAAAAAAAATGCATTTTCATACACCAAAGGCCAGACAGAGTAAGGCTTGGTTTTGCCAAACATCTCCACAGCTGCTTTATAGGCATTTGCTTTTGGGTTTGTGAGCCCCAGTTAGATGGCCAACACCCTGGAACAGCTGATTTCTGGAATGAGATTTACAGCAGCTGAGGTGCTGAGTAGGGGAATACTGAAGGCAATTGGGGAGGCTGGGGCATGTGTGGAGCCTTACTAAGTTCTTTGGACTTAGTTATTTGCATATGGACAATGGGGATTCGCGACCCCCGAGTTATTCCCTAAGAGTAGTCATCCACTTGGACGCAATAACGGGATCATCAGGGACGTGCTTGACATTGTAACCAATTTATTAGAGCAAGGCACAAACCAGGGAAGCTGTAACCAGTTTCTCTCAAAAGCAAGGCTGGAAGAAGAGACAGGGGCAGGCCTCCTGTGTCGTGGCTGGTGTTTAGCCCTCTCACCAAGGAAACGTCAAGAAACAAAGTGGCATCCTTGAATCCTGGTCCTGCGCATCTGCTTCACAGCTCCTGCAGAGTCCCTGTGCTAGCCACGGTGTAACAAGAGCCTGCCTGCAATGCAGAGCGTGTGAACGCCATCATGCCTGGTAGGCAGCCTGGCTGTGCAAAGCCCTTGTTCACGTTCTCTCCAGGACACCTGTTAAGTAGGGTGCATGTTGAAAAAAGGCACGTATGAGAAAAATGGAACAAGTTTTCCGAAATGTCCCACCGTTCTAAGCCTGTGTCCCCAGCCAGCCTTGTTTAGAGTATACATAATACAGACTCAGTTGTAACACTTTGTATTCATGTACTACTGCACACCCGCCTGATCACATAAGCTCCCTGTCTCCTTCTACCTCCTCTCTGGCCATCTCCTGGTGTTCTAGTTGAATCACAGCACCAGCTTTGCTAACAGTAAGTTTTTGCTGTGGTTGTATGAGGGAGTATCAGTACTACCAACACCAAATACCCAGCAATCATGAACCAAGCCACAAAAGGCAAGAGTTTGCGTTAAAAACATGTTTTTAAAGAGTAATAAGTACGTAGGAGTAATCTACCTGACTTCTTGCTTTCACTACTGAGACTCTTGCTTTCAAGCTTTTCTCCTCTATCACCATGGTTAGAAATAATATTTTGGTCCATGAGCTAGGCATGCCAGAAACCACTAGATATCTTGAGGCTCACAATGAATTGTTTAAATTGACAATGTGGTTCAGCTGTTTATAAGACTATCTGGCATTTAACCCTGGTGCACAAAAACATCTGAAGTGGGCAGAAAATGTTGTCAGACTGGAATGGCAGCTGACTTTGTAAAGGTGTAAAGGGCTGTGAAGGATGAGCCGTGCCAGATGCCTGCATGGTCCCTCGCCTGACAGACTTCCCTGAGCATCAGTTTCTTGCCATTTTAAAATGTGGAGCATTTCCTCACTGCACAGAGGTGCTGGGGAGACAGACATGCTACAGGGAGATGGGATGGGGCAGGAGGGTTTCTAAGATTTGTCCTACTACGAGGTCAAAGTAATAGAGAATTAGGGTTAGCCTGGATTCAGAGGTGGAAAATGTTTATTAGGTTAAAACTCTTTCAGGAAAATAAGATATTAAGTAAAATACCTCCCTCTTCCCCCAAAAGAAGCCCCAACAAAACCTACAACTTGATTCTGCTACAACAACTTGTAAAAAAATTCTCACTTGTCTTCTTCAGCTGTTCTGAAATATGAGTGTTTTATTCTCATTTTATTCTGAAATTAAAGTGGCACATGCATCTTCATCTTGATATGAAACAAAGCCTCTTGGTTAACCACCATTAACTGGTGGGCCTTCAGTTTAATTTTCAGTCATCTCTCTCAGGGAGAGCACTGATAAAGGTTAAAAAGGTATCACCAAGTAAGATACAAAGAAGGGCTTGGCTTCAGAATTTGAATGAATTAGTGGGAAGGTCCCTTCAGGTTTTTGCGCTTCAAGTGACATAGCTCCGCATGTGCACAGTGCCACCTTAGTTCATGTGAGATGATTTAGTGATGTCTTCAAATAGTCTGTCTCGTCTCCTTGCAGAAAAGAGTGGCCAGGCTCTGCCAGTCAGGCTCTGCCTTGCAAACCTCAGCTTATTAGCCTCTGAACAGTACCAGGGACCCTGTGCCTCAAACAGCAGCTCTGGGTTCATCTGCCTCACAGCTCACTGTAGCTCTCTTCAGTCTCTTTCACTTTTCCTCATGGGTCTGTAACAAAGCTGAGTTATGAACACAATAAAGATGTACATAAAGGAGAACTAGACCGTGCTTTGTAATCAACCCTCCAAAGCTTTTGTAGGTTAGCAATATGGTTCCACTTTTGACTCATCTCTAGAAATGAACTTCCTTTCTTTCTGCCAAAAAGGGTGACATGCCAGCCAGTCTGACGCAAAGTAATTTGTCCTGTTTATCTGATGGCTTTGATAAGGCATAGAGATTACTGCTCTTCCTTCATACTAAAGTACCAGTTTGTTTATATGCTGTAATCCCGAGTGAGTCTTTTTATGGTGAGAGCCCGAACGTGACAATAATTTGGAGAGAAATCCTGGTTGTAAAACTAAAAAAGCACTTTAAATATGCTGCTGGTGTCTTTTCCTCCAGCTTGCACATTATCCCTAGTCCTGGCCCCTCTCATCAGTCGAGAGATAAGCTTCGAAGAAACAAGGCCATTGATTGACGGCTCATTAGAAGTTGCAAGAGCAGCAAAAGGGATGCTGCCGGCAGCCGGGGCTCGCTGTTCGCCTGGCCGGGAGGCTGCTGGTCAGCTCTGGCCTGAGAGAAACAAAGACTGCAGGAGATACTGGAGGAAAACAACATGAAACATTGATAGTGAGCGAGAAAGGCCAGGTGTAATGGATCAGGGCCAAAGCCTCCCCTGCCCCCACCGCCCTGCTGCCTAGATTTACTTTCTATATATAGGTTGTGCCACACAGCACGTACATGATTCCAGGGAATCCTGACTTCTCTATGCCAGACTGAATTTATCTGCTGATCCGTTTATAAGAGAAAGGCTCCAAGTACATACAGTGTTAATATCCCTACATATTAGATATCACAGCTCCAGCCTTAGATAAGGTCACACACTGAGCCAAACTCACCCCTGCAGTGTAAACCAGGCAGGATTTACTAGAGATGAATTTGGCTTAATGTGCCTGCCTGTAGTTATGTTTGTTTTTACAAATCCTGTTTATCCCTCATGTAAGCATGTTCCTTATAGTTAGAAGGCTTCTAGCAGGCACATGCCAATCCACCTTCAACCCATGAACTGGGATATCTGTTTCTTTAGTTTCCCTTGGGGGTCTTTCAACCCCCCTGACTCATGTTGGAGGGCACTTGCTCCTCAGACATCAAACCCTCTTCTCTCCATGCAGGATTGGTGACAGTCCTCCCTCAGCCCGGTGAGTGCTGAATGGTGGAGAGGCATTCATAACAAAACAATGCAAGGACAATTAGCCTTTGTCCTTTTTATTCAATGTCATCTGACAATAGGTACAAGTGATTTTTAATTGAAATTTTCCTATTCCAATTTTTCAATTTTTAGTTGAGGTGATTTTTAGTTGAAACATTCCAGTGGCATTTTCTTCCTCAAATTCCCTCTTTTGCATGTTGAGGGGTATTCTGTTTAACATACAGATAGGTGTGCTCGATGTCAAAGATCATATTATTTTTATCCCAGTAGGTTGCCTAGTCAGATTTGTTCTGTAAGTACTCAGAAAAACACAGTTATCTGTCTTATCTAGTAGTTAACTTCTAGTAGTTACCTAACTTCCAGTTATCTTCTAGTTATCTACTTTTCATGCATAACCAAATACAAGAGCTTCAGATGTATCTTTTGTAAGCTTTCATACTAGTAGGAATACACTATGCAAGTGGATCAGCATGGCTGTGTTATGTTTGTTTTGTCATTTTAATACATTAAATACATGCAGAATCACTTGCAGGATACTCCTAAATCCAGGACACACTGAAGAAAACACTAGACTTCAAGAGAAAACTACTAAAAGATAGATGTGGGCTGCAACAACTGCTGTTAGACTGTTTGTCCTTAGAAACTCACGTCCTGCTGGAATTTAGGCAATGTTTCTGTTTGCATAAAGATTTTACAGGTTGAGGAGAGACAGTTTTCTGTGAAATGGATAAATTGAGACATTATTATGGCATGGAATTTATTGATAAAACCTAAGCCCATGACCTCCATTCTTCAGTAAGCATAGCTTAATATTAAATTCCCTTAAGCTAGTAGTGTTATGTGGGCATAAAACTGAGGTAAACATGAATATAATCTAGAGCTGGATTTCATATTAAGTTACCTTCCCTATAGTGTGTAATAATCCTTTTCACTTCTGTAATATGCTTTCTTTTCAGATCTCAAAGAGTTATAAAGGTGATGCTTAAAACTATATCTTTATTTTAGTAATAGAAACCATGAGTACTGAGCCAGGCAAGGTGATTTGCCTAAGATCCCCTACAGATTCATTTCAAGCTATCTCTCACTCCTTTGTTCTGCCTTCTGCCCATGCCTGATCTAATTTTACCTTCACTTAAATATTGGACTTACTTGTAATTCTTCAGAAAGACTTCCAAAGTTTTCCCCACTTTCCAAGTGTTATCTGCTGTAAAAGAAGATAAATTAATAAGGATTGGAGCTTGCATGCAGAAATCTGCTGATTTCAGTAGAAGCTTAGGAATGGGGATTGGGAGCTCTGAGAGAATCACCTAACACACAGCCTATGTGTGCATGTGGAGACAAATACCCTTTCAAAAATTGCTATCGCAGCACAGCAATACACAAAAAGGCACGAGATGTAACCTTTCTCCTATATTGTAATCCACCCCTTCCCTAAGTGGCTGAAGTGAATTGAAAGGAAATATTGAAGCAAGCTGCTTATTCTGGCGTGGGGCTGTGTGGGCTTCCTTGAGCCCCACGCCACACAAAGGTGAGCACCGCTCTGCAGGGACCCAGTGGTCCCCGGGGGGCCCAGCGCAGGAGCTGCCATATCCCCCCATTGTGATTTCCCTTCGAAAATAGTCTCGTGCTTTACAAAAAGCCCAAAACACAATAGCGTGACTCAGCAGTTTGGATCTGCAGGCCACCAAGCCAGCTCTGTAAAGGTGCCACTGCTTATGTCTAAGAAAGGGGCAATTCCAGTGCCTCCTGCTTTTGAACCTCACTTTTCAGTCAGCCTTCAGCAAAGGACTCTCATGTCAGTGTTGCCAGATGTCCTTGGGCAGACGTATCAACTAGCATGAGACCCTGAAGTAATAGGTGTTGAAGGAATACACACATAGAAATAACACCATTGTCAAACCCACCCCGTGATTCCAGGAGGCCAGTGAGCATCTTGGACTGGATACTAAAAGTCATTAGGCAGGCAGATGAGATGTAGCTATCTCAGCTTCCCTGTCAGTAAAGTAGGTCAGACACTGGCTTGTCTGCTTCTCTCCATTACCATAACAATACTATTTGTTAAGTCTTTTGACAACAGAAAGCACCAACTACAGCTAGTAATGACAGCTAGTAACACTAGTAACTCCACTGTGGTGCTGGGGACCAAAGTCAGTGGTCCCGTCCCTTAGCAGGAGAGAGTAAAAGAAAGACAAACAAAAAATGAGACCAGGTGGTAGAAAGCAAAGGGACTGATGGAACAGCAGAAGAAATGAGATGAAGAAAAGACAAGAGGGGAGACAGGATCAGCAAACAGAAGTAGAGATATGGGAAAGAAAAACCAGCAGGAAACAATAATGAAAGAGAAGGAAAGGGGGAAAAAAATATGAAAGCTGATTTAATGAGAAATAGTCCTTCTGGCTAGTCCCCTGGGAAGGGCAGCGATGAGTCAGGTCAGGTGGGAGGCTGTGCAGTGCCCACGGGGAAAGCAGGGTACTTCCCCAAGGGGGAACAATCAACCCCAAGTCATAAGCACAGAGAGGCAGGGCACTGGCTGACTATTGCCTTAGAGCTCCCCAGTGCCCCAAGCGTTATAGCAACTGACAGGGGGGACCCACAGCTCTCAGCCAGTTGCCTGGCTCTGCTCAACCTGGCTTCCTTCTCCTCCCTCCCCTTCCCCTCCTGCTATTCCTCTGAAACCAGCAGTTAGCCTGTTGTCTTATGTGAAACCCTCATAAAAGCTTTAATTGCCCAAGTTTGTGGGTACCTGATCAGCTTTCAACCTCCATATTTTGGTTTCTTCAGTGTTTTCCTACTAACTTTTCCTCCAACCTGTAGTTCTAGACAGCATTTTAAAATGTGTGGCAATGCTCAGGCAGGACTCCTGTACCCAAGGTAGACACAGACATTTGAAAAGATGGCCATTCAGGGTTTGATACTTTCCAATAAAGTGGTTCTTTGACACAAAGTGTGCTATTTATTCAACTGCAGATTGCTTTTTCCATGGAATTTTTTAAGCCATTGTGTTTGCCTCTCATAAAACAAGAAGATACAACTCTTGCACTTTACTGGGTTTTTTGTTCCAGACTGCTCCATTTTCATTGAGCAAGCCTCCAATTTTTCTTTTCTTTCCTTTTCACAAAAATGGATCATTTAAATAATTGGAAGCAAATAATGAAAACTGGTCCAGAGAGTTTCATGTTCTGAGTTTTCCACATGTGTCAATCTGCTCTGCCTCTGCATGCCCTCAGCATGGGGCAGGGAGGGAGGACGGGAGTTTGGTGGAAGACCTTTAACAGAATGAACAAAAATACTACTTGCCACCTGCTGGCACCTTTTGAAGGAACTCAGTATGCTTTCCACCACAGTATTGTCCATACCATACACCTGTAAAACCTGAAGCACAAGCTAAGTGAGTGGCTCCCACTGCAGCATTGTGCCTCTGGCAGAGCTGAAATGTCAGTATCACCTCCTGATTTCCCTGCCCTCTGCAGCTCTGTCAGTCCTGGCAGTGGGTGACCTGTGGGATTTTCCTAAGGGGGCCATAAAAATGAACCAGATACTGTGAGAAAGAAATATCAAACACCTCTCCAGATTTAAGGAAAGACTTTACTGTAGTTTTGTAAGAGGATCTCATCTATCTCTTTAATAAGTAAAGAATTTGGGTGACACAAGACCTTCTTGTCTCCAGTGGAGGACATTTTTACCCCAGGGAACCTGAAGCTCAGTTATTAAAAATGAAAATCTGTCTCAGCCTTTCAACTCAGTTCTTGGAAACACCAGCTTTTAAAAGGGGAGAATTAAAACAGAGGCAAACCGAGGGACCCTTTCCAGATAAAGATTCCCTGTGATCTTGATGCCAGGACGGCTGCATCGGGCTGCACAGAGGAGGAGAGGTGAGCTATGATGCTTGTTACGTATCACACAGAAGATGCTGCATTTCCTCTTAGGTTCTGCCTGTCTGGAGCGCTGAACTGCACATTCACAACTCAAACCCAAAGAAAACCCTCATCCCAAAACTGCCTGGTGCAGCTCCCAGGGTGGTGTGGGGAACAGGTTTTCATGAGCATTAGAGGTACTGCGATGAGCTGGTGAATCATGAGTTACAAACATTCCTTCAGGAAAATCAGAAGGCATCCTGTTCTGCCAAATTGCTTTCAGACTTGCTTTCAGGTTTTGAGATTTGTCAGAATGTTGTTTGTTTTTTCATACCCAAACTGCAAAAGTCTATCCATTCTAGTTTTACTGGAATTTGGAGACTATTTGCCACTGGATTCACTCAGAGAAGAATAAAGTCCTCAGTTTTATGTTAGTCCTCATATGTAAAATTAAAAAATACTACATTTACAATGAATGCAGTGAAAACAAAAACTCAAGGAAGAAAAAGGACATTTTTGTACAAAAAGTGGATTTTTTTTTAATGCATTTGTAGCAATCTTTAACTTTCGTATTTTATAAAAAACCTTCTAACACAAGGAGAGTTTATTATTACCATTAGCCAAAGACAATAAAGGCAAACATAAAAAAAGTACTTTAAGAATATTCTGTGGGTGGTAAAACAGAAGACATAGATTTACATATGAAAATAGAGAGCCTGAATTTACAAACAAAGGTGTCCCCAGCCAGATGTTCTGCTCAAAAGTATTCTCAGCTGATTGAATATTCAACATCCTGTAAGCGCTTTATGAAACTGATAGGAAAACCTGCAATTGGAAGAAAAAGAATAAGGGGGGTTTTATATTATTCTGGTTTTTAATATTCATCTTCCTTTTTATATATTTTTAATAAATAGATAACAACGTGAAACACCCAGCAGCTTCTAGCACTAGCTGTTCCTTTTAAGTATTGGCAGAATTAAGCAATCCTGGTGTTATGCCCACTTTTACTTTATAGCTTCAGTTTCAATTTTATTGCACCTAGGACTTAATGCTTTACTGCGCTGAACACCCTGACCAGTCCTGTATTGCAGCAGAAAACATAAAACACCCAGCGTTAGGGGTCAAGTTTCTCTGCTTTATCTTCACATTCAGGATAGCTGAGCTCTATTTTTTCACCATTTTCCATCCAAACCTGAATATTTTTGAGGTCAAACCTCTAGAAGTAATACTGACCATTTACCAAAATAAATGCAATACTCTCTGCTGGTTCTAGCCAAAGGTCCATGTAGCTCAATGTGCAGTCTTTGGCAGTTCTTTGTCAAAATGCATGACACACAAATGTGACATTCCTCTTCGCTAAGATGGGAACAGTACTACATCTGTGTTCTACTCGGACCACTTGCAGTGTGCTTTGTTAGGACTCAATTATGCAAGGGCTTCTCTATTTTATGTCCTGTTGTAGCAACTTAGTAGCACTGAGAATAATGAAAAAGCTGTCTGGACATGGTCCTGAGCAACCAGCTGAAGTAGGTGGCCCTGCCTGAGCAGAGGGGTTAGACAGGATGATCTCTGGAGGTCCCATCTGGCCTCAGGGGTTCTGTGGTTCTGTGATAACAGAGTTCCAGAATCAAACAGTCTCATCAAGGCAGGGAGCCCCTGCAGGCAGTGAAGAGTGTGGTGTCAAGACCCAGAGTTATACATCAACCAGCTGTGACATTTAACAGCACTGTAACTTTTCATGCAGCAATATAGAGGAAAGACTCAACTCTGCCCGATGCTGAGTATATCTGGTGAGTCTTGGGTCTCTTCAATATCCATTACCAATCACCTTCAAAAAAGTTCTTAGTATTTTAGAGTCAAATCTTATCTGTCTGAAGTCAGATTTCTTTGCCTTTGGCAAGGAATGGATCAGGCCTTTTCAGAATGAGGCTGCAACTTTGTAAAAATTATATGCAGATTTTACTTTAGCATGTAGCACAGCCTCTTTATGAAATCCAAGTAACAAATGTGAGGAAGTTTATGCTGCAGGAATACAAGAGGGGAAGATGACAGAGGAAGAAGCAAAGTCATAAGAGATGGGACAAAGTAGAAGATAGGAAAGGAAAGAATCAGGAGGAAAAGATGGGCAATGGAGGAAACACAGAGATGCAAACAAATAGGGGGATTGGTCTCTTTTTTTAACAAAAGGAAGAGAAATCTTCACAGGAACTTTTCCCTAGATCATTAACATGCTTTGTGAAAGAAGGGGAAAGAGAGAAAAAGAGAAAGAGGCAAAAGCAGGTAGAGTAAGGGAGAGAGAGAGAAAGGAAGAGAAGAAGGAGAAGAGAGACAGAAAGAAAAGAGGGAAATGAAGAAAAGAAGAAAGGAGGAAAGGAATAAAGGAGGAAAGGAAGGAAAGAAGGAAGAAAGGAAGAAAAGGCAGGGAGGAAAAAATCAGGATAATTTCAGCATACAAGAGCATATTTAGTAATATGCAGAGATGTGCACACCTGAAAATGCAAACTCCTGCCTTCAGCGTTTGTGACAGGAGTCAAGTGCAGCACCCTGAGAGCGTATGAAGCATTTTCCCAAGGCAATGCATTATCTGGGGAGAAAAAGAGTGTTTCAATTTTGGTTTCAGAAAAGTGAAAAGGAAAAAACCTGGCAAGCTGCCTCAAAATCTGCTCCTTTCAGAAGAAAACCCCAACAGCAGCATCTTCTCACTATTATTTATAGTCAGGAAGTGATCCTGCTCTCAAATACACCTTTTTTAAAATGTGCAACACTCTCTTACCAGCACTGGGTGCTGAACCTAATGAGCCCTTCCACCAGGACAGAGGCCAGCCTTCTCAAAGAAGTTGGCTCACATGAGGAATGTACAATGATGGTCAAAACCTGAAATTCAAGCTGGGCTTTTTCTGCCTCACACAACATAAAATGTGGCAGAACACAGTAACTCCGTTGATATGTGTCAGGGCAGAAGACAGTGTTTTCCACTTCTCAGCACTCAGATTGAGCCCCTGAAAAATCATCCTATTGACCAAATGTTCTTAAGATAACAAAATAAACAGAATCAACCCTGAAAGTTTTTCTTGTTCATCCTTTGCTTTATGATCCATGAGGCTACCCTTAATTTTCTTATTTGAACCATGAGAGCTAGAAAAATAGAAAAATAAAAATGAAAACTGAGCTTATGAGACAAGACTACCCCTGCCAAAGTCAAGTTGGCCCCATGTGGGTTTCAGAGCCCACCCAGGCAGAGCCACTTGCAAGACCCATGCCTAAGATCACAATATACTCTGCAATTACAGCGCAATGCTGACAATAGTATTTTGTCAGTAAAGTAAGATGAAATAGTGCTGAAGACACATAAGGGATATGGGAGGGAGCTGGCTAAATAAAAGAAGCATTTTTGTTCACTAGTCTTTTGAGAAATAGAGCAGGCTGACAGAAGGGTTAGAGGATGGCACAGTATTTCCCTCCACAGATGTCACAGGGACACTCCTGCACGCGATTTAAGATTAATCTCTTGAATCAAAATGCCACCATGTACACTAATGAGCAAAAAACTCAGGCAGTGTCCGTCCCTGGAGCTCCTGCTCTCAGGTAAGAAGCTTATCTCCATGCTATTGTAGAAACTCTCTTGGCAGAGTGCGGTGAGGTTGGTGGTATAACTTGCCCCCGGTTCACAATTTTCCATTTCAGACTTGCTGTCTCTGTCTTGGTTTCGGTCTATTTACTCGGAGCCATTTCTTAACAATGTTTAATTTCCTCAAGGAATCCCTCTGAGTCCCCTCTCTTAGAAATGCTGCCATATCTTTTTTTTAATCACTGAAAGGCACAAATATCCTTCCTGAGCTTTCTTACCATCCAGCCTGATTATATACATAGATTTCAGTTTCCATACGTTTTCTACACAGTAGGAGTTCCCAAAACACAGCCTCTGGGGATATAAAGCATGGCCCCAACTGCAGCTCAGTGAGATGAAAACAAAGCCGATCAGGTACTGTTTTTACTGTTAATGAGCCTAACCAGCAGGCAGTTATTACTCAGTCTGGAAGACATAAGTGGTTGGACTCATAGCACATTCATTTTTTATTTATAGTGATGCACATTCAAATTAGAAGTATCCCTCCAGCAGCTGGCATTTTGCCAGGGCCTGACCAGCAGTGTGATAACATGTGAACATCTTGGAGATATGGAATGCCTTTCTTTTTTTGATAGCATTCTTCTCCCCTCCTGCTCACAACTCCCTCAACTATCGGAAGTGGACAATGAGGCTTAATTAATTTAGGATCCCAGTCCTTACTGAAAATAAAAGAAATTAGTCTTTTTTCTTTCCACTTGATGGTGAAGTACAACTTAAACATGAGCTGATCTTCTCATAATAAAGCAAAGGCTCAAGCCTTCTAGCAAATAAATGAGTAAAAATGAACCCTTGGACAAGGAACATGAAGAAATGGGTTCTCAGGATGCATATTATTAGCTTGTTAATCTATTAATGGCAACTGTAAATACCTCACCCAAAATCACAGTAACTCTGAAGCATTCACTGGAGAGACTCACAAAGCCAGGTCAGGAGAATGCCATCTCAGGAACCTGCAGTAATTTGCCTCACCTTCCTAGTAAATCGGTTGCCAATCTAACCCTTCCCATGAGTTAAAGTTACAGAGACCTCAGTAACTGTGTGGTGGACTTGACAGCAATTAACATTACTTAGCTGCCAGCTGGATTTTAAAGTCTCTCTTCCAAGTGATCTTGTTACAGCGGTTTTAAGAACAGCCTGCCAAGGTGCTGTGCTGAAGAGCTGGTCTGGGTTGTCAGAAAATGGTGGTATTTTGCTGTTGGTTTCAGGGGGAAGCTGATAAATCAGTGACAGAGTAAGGATAAATGGCATTGAGCTGTTGTTCAGAGTGTGAGACTTGAGGTTTTGTTTTGGGTTTGGGTTTTTTTGACTTTTTTTTTTTTTTTTGGCGGGGGAGGTTCTTAATCTTCTCAGTGTTGGACCATCACAGAAAGCACTAGTGAGAATTTACACTTATTAATTTAGTTCTTTAGTCCTGTGCATTACTCATGCACAGGAAGGAACACAGTATGCTGCAAAGCATTCCTTAATCCCTCATACCTCGATTTTCAAACTTAGAAACTTCTCTTTGACTTTTAAAGTAATTTTAAAAGCCAATAAATACGAGTTCCGCTGGAAAACAACACGATGAAGCCAAACTCCCTTCAGTTATAAACCCAGCCCAGCTGTGCCGGTAGCTCAGCGCTTGGCTTGTGATGATTAATGTGGCTGGAGAATCAGGATCTGCCCTATCCCAGCACTGGGACCCGTGAAAATTGACAGACATTTACTGCCCCTCTGCTCCCACCTGGAACAGGACGGAGCAAGGCTGCTCTCCCCGTTACTCAGCCCTGCCCCTGGGCTGCGGGCTGGGTCTTCTCCTCCGCCTCCTTCCGCTCCCGGCACGGATGAGGAGAACTGCGAAGGGCGTACCCGGGGTTCCCACAGCAGACTGCTCGCCGCAGGGGCAACACACGGCGGTGCCCGGTCCCGGCTCACCGCTCCCCTCGATCGGGCCGGCGAGCCGCCCGCGCAGCGTCACTTGCGCCCCGCGGCGTGCCCCCCCCTCAGCGCCCATTGGCCGGCGGGCGGAGGCGGGGCGAGGCGCGGCGGGGGCGTGGCCTCCATCAGCTGTTCGCGGCGCGCCCGGCGGCGGCGGCAGTACTGCGGTGGGAGGCGCGGTGGTGGTTGTGGTGGTGGCGGCGGCGGCGGCCGCCGTTGCCGGGACGCTTGTCCCGCTTCTCGGTGAGTGCCCGGGACGCTCTTTCGCCAAGCGGGGCCGGCCCCTCAGGAGACAGGTCTCCGGTCAGTGGCGGCGCCGAGGCCGGGAGCGATCGTGACAGGGAAAGGGATTGCCTCCGGGGCAGTCCCGGCCCGGGCGGGAGGTGCAAAGCAGATTCTGTCGGGGGGTCCCGCGGCGTCCCGGGGAGCTGGGAGAAGTGGGGTGTGGGCGGGCTGGTAATGAGCCTGGTGGGCACCGAGAAGGCAGCGATTCGCCGGCGTAGGCAGTGGGTAATCACCGGTGCCAGCGCCGGCCGTCCCGCAGGGTGCGGGTGTCTCGTTCCGCGGCGCTGCCCGGAGACGTTTAACCCCGTCGATTGGGGGTGAATCCGTGGGGCTGGGTCCCGGAAGGGGAAGAGTTAAGAGCAGTTGGCGGTGCCGGAGCGCGCCCGGCCAGCTTTGTTTTGGGAAGCTGGCACGCACGTGCGCGCTGAGCCCTCCCCCCGGCTCCCGGCACTAGCCTGTCAGCGGCGCGGCTCCGCGCGCAGCCCCGGCTGGGGGTGCCGGCCGCGGGCTCCCGTGTTGGTGCGGCCGGGCCCAAGCTGCCCGGTGCCCCTGCGAAGAATCGGACCGTGTTGAGGGCGGTCAAGCAAAACTTGTTGATTTCTAACCCCTCTTCTGCTGGGGCTCGGGCTGCCCCGAGTAGCTCGGTGTCCTTGTCGCACTTCCTTGCCCGTGTCCCAGCGGGGCTCTGCCGGATAAGCCCTGGCAAGGCTTGCTGAAAAGACAAAACACTTTCTCGCCCTGCCTCTCAGGTGTCCGCGGTCCAGCAGCAGAGCTGGTAGGAGCTCATCGCTGCTGTGCCTAAGGGCCCGTAATTCCTTTCGGTGTGCTACTTTAAGCCATGAATGAGTATCTTACGAGTGCTGCGCCAAGACAGTCCTGTTGTCACTCGGGAGAGCCAGGCCACCTGTGGGCTGGTACCTGTTCTGCTCTGCAAACCCCTCTTTGGGGGTTGTGGCTGAGCCGAGTGAACCGCTGAGATGTCACAACTTCTACGTAACCACAGCGCCCCCGAGTTACACCCTGCACACATCGCTCTTGCACTGCTCAGTCCCTTTGTTTCCTCTAGCGAGCTGGTGTTGTAAGTGCTGCTCACCTGGGGGGAAATGGGAGCACCAAGGGGAGCACTGAACACAGCCTTATAAAATTGTTATTAATGTCTCCTTTAGGCCTGAAATTCCTCTTGCTAGTCTTCCGTTCTGTTAAATGCTTCGAAAACCAGAGCAAAGGAAGAGACAAGAAGAGTTGAATTTCACTGTCTTGTTTGGAACTGGGTGAAAATCCTGGAGATGGATCTCTTAGGAGTCTGTCTTCCAATTGGGTTAGATGCACAGGTAACAGTAAAGGGACTTGAAGCATTTTTGGTAAATCTGCTTCTAATCGGTATATGTTTGCAAAGAGTGATTTAGGACTTACCTTTTTTCTCCTCAGCCATCTTTGTCCAGCTTTGTGCTGCAGCAGAGCTCAGGAGTGTTTGCTGTGGCAACTACAGGACTAAGATGTCCTGCTTTAAACACTGACACCAGAAATGCTTTTTCATTAGTAGTAGGGTGAACTAATGCACTGACAGTACATGTAGGCTTGAGGGCAAGAGAGGTAATGAAGTGACTGCATTGCCAGGTTTGGGACATGTGTTAAGTTGAGCTAAGGGAAGAAATGAGAAGTTGAAAGTTGGCCCTTTTAGTGAGAAGTTATGGAAAGCTTCACAGAAATGGCTTTGCCAGCTCTCAAGTTTTGCAGGCACTGGGGTTTCTTAAAAATCTGGCCTTGCAGTCCTGTGATTACAAGAGCCTTTCTTCATCAGTAAGTGATATATGGGAAAAAAAGTGAATGGGGCATACTATAAAGTTCAAATATGGAAGCAAAGCAGACCCAAAGAAGCTATATGGCTATGGGGCAATTTGAAGGGTTGGGTTTGCTTTTTAAGACAATGTTTTTTGAGTTTCTGTGTGCTGAGGTTGCGGGTTGGCTCCCTCCTTGTGACCAGCTGTTGGGTTGGAGCTGTGAGTAGACTCTCAGACACTTGTGAACTTTGTCTCTCTGGGCCGGCGCTCGACACAAAGTCCTGACCTTCACCACTTGCCTCCTCCCCATGCAAATGGGCAGGACTGGGAGGGAGACAGCCAGGCAGATGTGTTAAAAAGAGATGTGTTTTGTTGTTGGAGCAGAAGGCATTCTATCACTGACAACATTCTTGTGTCTTAGCTGTTTCTTCAAATGTCCCTTTATTGCAGGAGCAATGGATCGCCCCAGCTACCTGGAAGAGGACTATTCTAGCCTGGATGGGCTGGACGATGACGTGTTTCACTCTGATGACTTTGGACTTGCAGGTCAGCCTGGTGAGATGACTGCAACTGGCATTTTCACACAGAACCAGTCCTACAGCTGCCTTCTGGGGAGGTTTCAACTATTCCCCCTCACACACTGCTGTGGTCCCGGTATCAGGCATCCTGAGCAGCAGGATAAGGCAACTCAAACACTCAGCCCGTCCTCTTCCAGTCAGGATGTTATGTTGCCTTGTGGAGTCACTGAAGAGCCCCGGAGACTCTTCTATGGTAAGAGCACTCCAGTGTCACCAGCTTTGCAGCAAGGAAACTGTCCTTCTGGAACTTCCCCAGTCAAGCAAGGTTTCTTTCATTAGGGCGTTTTATTAAAGGACCAAAATGATTTTGCTTTGGTCTTACTCCCTCAGGAAAGATAACTTGTATTTTCTTACCCTTGCTTGTCCACTGCAGGAACCAAGCACTTGCTTATTGCTTCTGCTGTCTTCAGTATTTCCGCTGTTGTTCTTTTGGCTTTATTCTGTCATGTTTTATTTTACTGCTAGATGTTTAAGTGCTCACCATACCTCGTATCCTACGATTTGCCTACATTTTTTTAACTTCTAGTGGTCTCATCCACGTAGGAAGACTCAGAAGTTTTCACTGTAGAGAATGAAATACAAAAATTTACACTTAGCAGGACAGCTTTCAGGCTCTTTACTGGAGTTAAGTAAAGTACTTGTTGAACAAGTAGCACATTCATCCAATATTTTACTAGTAACTGATGTTACTCGTAAACCACACCACTTTGTGTATCTGATTCAGCTTTAATTCAAATCAGTCTCACTAAATGCCAGAGAACTGAGAAAAGTCTGGCAGAAAAGATACAACAACCTTTAATGGGAGACAACTTGTGGCAGAGATCTTGTAAAACTGCAGAATTGTCATAAAAAAATTGTCAAAATTATCAATTATCATAATTGCCACTTGGCTGAACTATAAACAAGTAAATGGAACCAGGTGTAAGATCCTGCCAGTCATTTGATTATGGGAAGCAACACAATGCTCTGCTTAAGCAATATAAATCTTTACTGCATGCTTATGGTACACAGTCATTGTTTGGGCTTCAGGAACTGGACTTCAGCGTGACTCGAAAATTTAGGATTATGTGCAGGTTTTCCTTCTGTAAAGTGTACTGAGTAGAAAGGCTATTCTTTGAGCTGGAAGAATGACTCTTCTGACGTCTGTTTTGTAGGGAATGCTGGTTACCGTTTACACATCCCTCCAGCTGACTTTGCGTTGGATCCACACCTCCAAGAGGAGCCTCAGGAAGGTCAGCGGGAAGCGCGTGCTGAGGTGCAGATTGCACGGAAGTTGCAATGCATTGCTGACCAGTTCCACCGGCTCCACATACAGAGGGTAGGGTGTCTCTGCAGGGGAAGGTGGGGGGTAGCTACCCAGGAGCACTGCTCTAGAAGACTGGCTCCAGGCATTAGCTAAGGAGGCAGTTGTCTAAGGCATCAGACTGACAGCAGTGATGAAATGGCAGGAGTATCCTGATGGATTTTGCTTATGCTAGATTGCTGGCTCTTCCTAAAGATTGACAGGTGGAGGGAAGAGAATGTGTGGGATTGTATTTACTGCCTGGGAAGGTAGCTGTTCTGCATTAACTGCTGCTATTCCAGCTCTTCCAGTTCATCTGCAAGGGGTCACTGAGGCCTTCCTCATGGATCTCCCCCTTGCTTCTCATTACAGCTTTTACTCTTCTTCTCCACTGTCCTCACCACCAGCATCTTCTCTTCTGTGGCCCAAGTGGCCAGCTGTGACTTATATCAGCTCCTCATCTTGAAGATGACAAGTCTGGAGTCTTTTCTGACATTCCTTGTCATCTAGGGGTAGTTCTCTGGTAGTGTATATTTAGATCATGGTAGACTTGCTAGCAGCTCCTCTGTCATACAGTCCAAGCTAGTGCCTCAGACTTGTGACTAACTTCTTTACAACAAAAGACAGCTGTCATATGCGATCAGGTCTGAAAACCACACTCCAGAATCTTGATTTGTTTTCTTAGGGAAAAAAAAAAAAGGAAACCCTGCTCTTCAAAGAAACAAAGTAAAACCAGCATCCCTAAACCCCATGATGCTTTCTTCCTTGCCCTCCTTCCCCTGCTGAGTTGAGGTGGAAATCCCAGCTCACGCAGTTTGTCAGAGGTGGCAGAGGTTTGGCAGTAGGCAGCACTTTGCCACTTCTAAGCAAGGCCAACAAGGAGAATGTGTATCTGTTTGCATATGAAGAAGCTGACACTTGATGACTTTAGAGAGGGACAGAAAGCTTATCTCACTCCAAGTGAGCTGGTGCTCTCTTAACTGTGGGATTCGTTGCAATTCTCCTCAAGGTAAGTGAGGATGTCTGTCCTGGTCAGAAAATGTGCCTTGTGGCTGTGCAAAGGTTTGGTCCTCGCTGTGTCATCACAGAGAGGAGTCAGTTCTGGGACTCTTCATCTACAGATAGCAGGAGGATTAAAGCAGCTGTAACAGGAAGGTTAACCTGTGGAAATGCAGATGGAACCATGAATATCATTTACCAAATTGCAGGAAAAACAAGCTACCGCGAGATCTTTAACATACACTGTGTGTGGCTGGGTGGGGTTTTCCCCAGTGCTACCTTTTCACCAGGGATAGCTGCAGACCCCGCTCTCCCTCCCCAGGTTCTCGCAGGACAGGGCAGGTTAACCATCTCTGTGAGGAGCCCTGGCGTGAAGTGGTGGAACTGGTTGTAACGTGATCTGTCACCTCGGGGGAGTGTACCTATCCGATCTTTGTGCCTTGGGAGACCCATCCAGCAATACCCACCCAACCCGGCCCCGCTGAAGCCGCCGGGGCTGGCCTGCTCGCCGCCCCGTGGCCCGGGACTTGCTGCCCGCAGCGGGTGCAGGCCAAGGGCCGCAGCCGGGCCGCGGGCCCCGGCCCAGCTTGCTGCAGGCCAGCCGGGCGTGCGGCCTCGTAGTAAACAAAAGCGTCCGCCGCCGGCCAGCAAGGGAGGAGTTCTGCTGCCTTTGTTTGAACTGGAAGAGCAACAAGTTGTAAAGGCGGGGGGAGCCGCTGAGCCATTTAAATTTGAAAACAAAACAGAAAAAAAACCCAACCCCAACCCGAAAACTTAACCCCAGAACAGCGCAGTTCAGCCAGTGGTTCTCCACAGCCTGACCCTGGGATAGGCCTTGGCATTTGGATCTGTTAAGGGATTCTTGCTTGTTTGTCAGGAAAACTGAGTACTGAGCCACATACTAGTGTCCAAGGCACTGTTACCCGTGGAGTGTTTTGTTGTCATGCCCAATCTCTTCCCTCACAGCCCTGCATGGAGGATTTCCTTTGGCTTTTGGCACAGATCTGTGCAGGAGCCTCTCTGTCCTATGTGCAGTGACTCTTCCCAGCCTGTTGCTGCAGAAGCAAGCAGCCTGCCCCTGGAGACGTGAACTGCTTCACAATGTGTTGTGGTTTGAAAGGGGCAGTCTCTGGGACATGGAAAACTGGGTTGTCATTTATCTTGCTGTGAAACTAATCCCTGATTTGGATGCCCCATTCCAGCTTGTCTCAAACATTTGGTCAAAACCAACTTTCCAGAGTGGTGTCTTGAATCGAATTTAGAATACCACAAAGTTAGTCACACCAATGTGGTCTTGTGAGGTCCTGAGAGAGAGCAAGACTGGTTTTCCTCTTTTTGGAGCCTAAAAAACATCTTATCTGTGAACGTGTGGAAAGAAAACGAGTGTGCCCTTTCAGTAGGAGTTAGGAAGAGCTTTCAGCATTGGAGTAATGCATCCAGCTAGCCCAAGAGTTGCTGTTTCATAGCTCTTGAGATCTGTGAGACTGAGGCAGTTCAGGTATGGCTCCTGTTCTGCCGCCACAGCAGCAAGGCTGTGTCGACACAAAGGCTGCTGGTTAATGTACATCCCTCGCAGAGAGGAACTAAGCAGGCAATAGCTGCTGAGGTTGACGTCACTGAGTTGTCACTGGACTCAGCTGCATGCACAGTGTAACCCCAGCCCGCACTGGGAACCCTGGAGAGTCACTGTTATCTCTTCCCTGGGATCCTGAAGCTAGATAATATTTATTCTGCGGTTCTTGGCTATATGAAAGATTTCTGGGTATGCATCTCATAAGAATAAGAGAGTTGGCAGCACCTATGCTTGCTTTTGGCATGTACATCATTTTCAGGGTTTCATTTCCCATTAATATATTAAACAGAACACAGTAGTTTAAAACCTGGCTTTTTCATCTTAAGATGCTGAATTTGTGGTAGGAAGGACTTGAGCGACACTGTGTTCCTAAGTAACAGAGCCCACTACGGGTTGATCCAGTTTGCAAAGGCTCTGCAAAATGACATGCAAGACCCATTTATGCCTTTTTGAGCTCTTTAGTACCTCTTATGTGTCTGAGGCTGTGTAGCTTCTGGCAGTGTTCCCTCTGTTGTGCTTTTCTCACCCTGCCCTGGAAAACAAAGGTAGAGCCAAGCCATGTTTTCTGCAGGAGAGCCTAGTACCTGTTTGCTCCTTCTTGGTTTGGAGCAAGCATGCCTTTGTTGTGGGATCTGCGAACTGCTTGCCTGTGGCTGAGCTTGAAGAGTGCATTCTGAGATTATGGAGAACAGAGCCGAGTTTAGGCATCCGCTGGTCAGTTGGCTGGGATGTGCTGCCTGTGCCACACATGTCCAGGCTGTGGCAACAAGTGCCTGGGCTGTGCTTCAGGTCCGAGTACACTTGAGTTTCCTTGCCTTGGCAAGGGGCTTCAACCTGTGCTGAACCACTAGTGTTTTTCACAGCATGATATGCTGCTAGATGGGATGTGAGCGGACAACCAGGGACGGCAGCAGCAGTGTAAAGCCGCCTCATAGGAGCATGGGGTTATACAAGAGTGGGGTGGATGATACTGTATCAGAATCACACCCCTTCAATTTGACTTGCTTCGTTGAGACACTGGAATGCTACAGCTTTTTCCAAATAAAATAACTCTTTCTAGGCAGGCTGCAGTTTTGAGGAGACTGCTTTTATCACATCTCTTCTTCGTGGTGATAAGATCACATCACAAGGGATAAAATTGTCTCTTTAAGAGCTAAGGAGTGGTAGCCTTGAACAGTTCTGGGCTCTGGTCCAAGCAGAGCCACTGACTTGCTGTATGACCTCAGACAAGTCTCTTGACCTCCTTGTGCTTCAGTCAACCCATCTGGAAAGCTTGGTTTAAAAAAAGCTGAGCCTCAATGAGAACCAGATGCTGAATCAGAGCTGAGCTTTCTTGAGTAAATAAGTGCATTACAAACAACAACAAAGCCCCTTTCCAACACATCAGGAATCCTGCAGTAGATTTAGATATGCTGACCATGCTCAAAAATCCTTTGTGGATCTAGCTCTAGAAAACTTTGTTTCTCCAAATTCCTCAGTTGGTTCAGCAAGTAACTTCCTTGTTGTCACTGCCACGAGCTCAAGCAGTCTGTGGAGATGAATGCCCGCATCCACACCAGCTGTGAACAGACAGTGAGGCATGTACCTGTTTGCCTCAAGTTAATGACACTGAAAATGTCCAGGAGGAAATGTTGTTTTCCTTTGAAAGTGAAACTTGTTACATTTTGCATACTTTTTCCCCTCCATCTCTCATGAGAGTTATCGGGGCCTCTTCTGAGACACTTCTGCTTATGTAACGGGGAGCCCATGTCTCTTGTCAGAAACCTAGTGGTCTGAGAGACTGGGTGCACAGTGCTATGTGTCTATCATTTATCCCAAACTCCATCAGGCTTTTTTCCATCATTTATTGAGGACACTCAGGGAATTTTAAACTTTTTTAAACTGGAATTGTTTGCAGGCAACTGTCCTTTATGATGACTTTACATTTTAGGAAAAGTATTCAGAAAAGCTTCCTAATGTAATGCTCTCAAACTGTCCTGCAGTTGAGCCTGTAGCACCAGCAGCTTCATACTTTACTTGTACCTGCAGTCTCTTTGAGACGGGGTGAGTGCTTTCATTTGTTTCCCGAGTAGCTCAGTATGTTTCAGGATCTTCTCTGCTGCTAGCTAATGCTTGCTGGTCCCTGCTGCTGCGGCTGTGGAAAGTAGTGGGTCACCTCTTCAGTTCTGCTGTCTATGGGTTGCCCATCAGTGCAGGACTTGAATTTCCAGCTGAGGATGCAGGAGCATGGCGAGAGAGAGTACCAAATAGAGAACTGCTGATGTGAGCAAGCTCTGTTTGGAGGGCAGGGGTTAAGTTGGGTATGAGGTTGGGAAGATTGAAATGTAAAGCAAAGTTCTTGCAGGGACATGGAATTGGGATTCTTGGCTTGAAGAAAGGAGTGTGCCATAGGGGGAACAGGAATTCTCACAGTCAGTGGAGACATGGAGACAGATTGGTTTGGGGTTGTTTTTGTTTTTTGCTTAATAATGTTGTTAGTTGGTTGTTTTTTGTTTTTTGGTTTTTTTTTTCCATTTTGACCAGTGACAATGAAGCTTGGACTTGAAAGTGCACCTTCCCCTATGCATACAAATGACACAGCAACCTGTTGGCCCTTGTCTAGCACCTGTTATGAAGTTTTGCTTCCTGTTGAGCTGATTACTTGACATTTAGGTTAACAGAAACTTGCTAGACCCTTTCATATCTGATCTAAATTGAAATTATTTGGTATATTAAGACACTGAGAACAAGAACATAGTTATTCTCCTGTTTAAATCATATTTCTCCCCTATCTTGAATGTTACATACCGTTCTGGTTTCCTTCTTCCAAAAATGATGCAGCAAAACTGGAAAAGGTTCAGAGAAAGGCAAGGGGATGATGAAACTTCCATATGAAAAATGAAAAAATGGGCTAGGACTGCTAAGCCTAAAAAAGACACAAAGCAAGAGGGTAGCAATATTAAACGGAAATCAAAAGTGACATGAAGGACATGGATGGACTAATTTCAGTACAAGAACTAGGCAAAATCAAGTCAAGCTAGTAGGAGCCAGCTCAAAGAAAATGAGGTAGTTTTTAATGCAATACATAGCTCTGTGGAGCTATCTATATGCTTTGTCAAGGCATACTGTGCATCCCAGTGCTTTATCTAGGTTCCAGGGGAATTGGGACAAGTTTATGGCCATTGAAGGAGACATTAAATAAACAGAAACCCGATCTGACATGGGAAGTCCTAAACTCAGACTAGTTAGTTCCTGAAAGAGTATTAGGGGGAGCTATTGCATGTATTTGCCCTCTGCTTTTCCTCCAGCAGCCACACAAGGCTGCTGTTGGAAGCTGGGCTATACAAACTGTTGATGCAACAGTCACATACAAGCATTACATATCGGTTTACTAAAAAATCACAAAACTTTTGCATCAGCCTAATCTATCCTTCTTCTCTACACTTTCAGCCAACAAAATATTTAGATATATTATGGTTTAGTTCCTGCTGAAAACAGGGGATGATGTTAAAAAGCAAAGCTTCCTGCCTAGCTCTGGTAGAGGAAGTGGGCAGAGAATAAGGGAGCTGGGTGGTAGAAGATCAGTGCAAGCGCTGTGCAATAGCACTCTATGCATTCTTCACCCTGCTGGACACAGGACTGCAGTGTCTTAAGGCAGGGGGACCACAACCTCAAAATATCAAGATTGCATGCATTAAAAAGCACAAAATAATTCTTTGGGCAGCACATGTAAATTGTTTTGCAGTATTTCTAACATCACCTGCAGTATCGCTGTGTGATTTAAATAGCATTCAGTGCTGCTGCTTCTGTACAACCCCAGTAGTCTCACAGGCTGTTGCATGGCCTTGGCTCTTGCAGCACCATGCTGGCTGTGACAGTAGTAATGTGCTTTCTCCTTGTAGCAGTGTGACAGCTGAGGAATTATTTTTCAATTAAGAAACAATTGTGGTAATATCCCACTTCTTTTTTTAGTGTGGGAGACTAGGAAATGCAGGTTACGACGTGTCTGAGATCATGCAGGGATCGCTGATTGGAACCCAGTTGTTCTGCCTCCAGTCCTCCACTTAGGTTGGTTGATCTTATTAAGATACTGCCATCTCTGAGAGGGATGATGAGATGTTTGGACTGATTATTTATGGTGAGGAGTGTGCATGTTTGTATTTTACTCAATTAAATTTTATGGTGGAAAGGCAGGAAAGCAAGTGCCCAACTGCAGAGTCCTTTGTTTCAAGCCATTGAGGAGGAATGTCCCGCTAGCCTTTTATAGTCTCCGTTGGGGCGCTTTTTTTTTTGTTGTTGTTGTTTCTCCTTGGTAGCTACCCTTGCCAATGGCAAAGCAGTCTTTCTGAGGACCGTACCACAGCAGAAAGAATAGCGATCTAAAAATAAAAGCGGTGAGGCAACTTCTGTTAACCCCAGTTCGGCTTTTCCTGGTGTAATGCCTGACGGGACGCTGGCAACGGGGCACTGCAGCCACCAGCCGAGCGGAGCCCCCGACGGGGTCTGTCCCGTCGGTCGAGGAGGAGCCGATGCCGTTCGTGAGAGCGGCTGTGCCGGGCAGTGTTTGCGCTGAGGCTGCTGCTGTGTTTATATCGCTCTCTAAATTTAGCCTGGTGAGTCACCAGAACTGCTGACGAGAGGCTGCTGCGCCCGCAGGCTCCAGCGCTGCACCTGCCCGCCCGCGGGCTCCCCTCGCAGCCGGACAGCCCTGCGCACCCCCCGCCCCTCCGCGAGTGTATTTTCCTGTAAAAACTGTTAAAAGTGTTATTTTAACAACCCCTCGAGGTAAGCTTTAATCGCCAGGGGGTGTCTCCTGCGCCCTGAGCAGTTTGGGGAGCACTTCCCTTCTGCTGCTGGTGAGGAAATGGATGTGAACTAAAGGTCAGTCCACTCCACAGCCCTTGCAGGTTCGGTGCTCAACAGAGTAAGGTGTGAAGCAGCTCTCTTAGTTCACACTTGAGGCCTCACTGAACAGACCTGCCTGCGCTTGCTGCTTGCAGCTGTGCGTGGGGGCAAGGGTGGGTGGCTTCTGGGCATTCAGAGGCCAGGTCTGGGCATCTCTTCTGCACCCTCATCCCCCTCATCATGGGGGTAAATCCCCCCCAGACCCCATGGTGCAGGTAGACAGTGGCATCAGGTGTGGCTGTATGGAAATGCAAGACCCTTATTTACTGTATTTATGGAAAACAAGGCGGCGTGCCCCCGAGGGGTGCAGGAAGGGAAGGCTGGGGTCCTGGGAATGTGGTGGCCCATGGTTGCCCTTCCCAGCTTGCCGTCAGCTGGCTGTTGCCATGGTGTCTGTCTGCTTCCCCTTCCTGCCTGCTCTGGAGAGGAAGGAGTGAGTGGCTGCATGTTTGTTTTTGAGCTACAAGAAAGTTGAGAACGAACTCACCTGCACAGCTGTGCCTGCAGCAGGTTTCAGGCAGTGAACACTGCTGCTTGCCACTCGGACCAGTGCCTTGGCCAAGGTCAGTGCCATACCCCTTTGCTTGGGCTGGGCACCCCATGATGAGGTTATGGTGATCTGCTGCGCCTGCATCCCTCCTGCTGCACCTGCTCCTGTGAATGCTCTCTTCATAAACACGTCACTTATCTTGCTTTGCAAAGCCTGATGGAGGCTTTGAGAAAGGGAGCAGTACTTGAGATGACGCCTCTCTCCACCACAAATTTAGTCCCTCATATAAGAGCCATGGAGTTTGCAAGCCAGAAGGATGCAGGTCCCTGAGGAAGATCCTCATCCTCTTGTCTCTGTCACGACGAGGAATCATGCCGCTAAGCAACTCTTTCAGTTTTTCTCTGTTACCATCTCCTTTTTTTCCCCTTGCTGCTTTTACACATGCATTATTCTTTGGTCATTAGGAATCACAGCTGGAAAGATTTGTATTTGGCTTACATTGGCCTGCATTTCTCTCTCCAGCGAGGGACACATGTAACCTCTGTTGCCTTGGGGACTGTGACTTTCTAGTCTTTCTGAGCTAAAGCATATTTTGTGGTAGCACAACATGCCTCCAGCCACCTGGCAGCCAAAACAGCCTTCAGGGATGAGTCAGCAACTGCTCCCGGTGTGCAAGTATTTTTGTTTTCAGTGATTAAATAAAATCCCACAACTTACTGCAAATACTTGTATTAGTCATTGAAGGAAGAATGATGTTTTTGTGTGCACATATGCCATTATTCTTCTTTTGCTCTAATAGTGCCATTTATGGCCATATTTTAATCCTTCTATTTAAGATGGGATCAGAATTTGACCCTTAACCATCTGGAAGCCATGAAGCAAAGTCAGAAGTTGCCCATAAGAAGATCCAGAGGGTAGACAGGTGCACTGTTCTCTATATGTGATAGGAATGTACCAGACCTACATATGCCCTGTCCATGATGAGAGATATTAATGGCACATATGCATTGGGTGGAAAAGTGAATCCTATTCATCTGTTAAACATTTATGTTCAAGGATTCAAGGAGCTGTGTCAGAGTAACAACATTTTCTTCAAGGTCTGTTGCCTGTCCTGGTCTTCCCTTGATCACTCCATGAAAGTGCTTGGTAGGAGTAGAAGGCTTTTCACATCTGGGGTGCTATTCGACCGACACATACCTGTATGCTTACAATGTAAAACATGTATTGGGAGTTAATTATGGGGAGGGAATAAACATTGGGTCAATCATGTCCCTCTTTCATTTGCTTCCAGTAAAAGCCTTTGCTTTTTGTGTTTGTTTACCAGTATTCTGGCTTTTGGTTCAGCACAGTCCATGGAATAGGCTTCACTAATGTACTATTGCTGCAGAGGACACTTTTCCTGTAAAATGGCCTTTCCTTGTGACTCATTGAAGCTTTCATGCTAACGCCTCAGACAGACAGTCTCTTAAGGATATCCCCTTTAAAAAGCAGCAGCTACAATAGGAAATGGTTTTATGTGTTTCCAGCTTTTTGTTGACTTACTGTACTCGCAAGTCTGGTCTTCTTTATTTACAGTTAGTACAGAGGGCAAAAGGGGCTTCTTTCCATCCTGGGAAAGAAGTGTCAAAATGATCAGTGTGTGGCCACTGCGTGGAGGTTGCGAAGTGTTTATCCCTGATATTTCTGTGCAGTAGTGACTCTTGGGATTGAATTGTTTTGATGAGGGAAAAATCATCATAGTGAAGCATAGGAAAATTTTAAACCTGTGTTACAATAGTTATGAGTCTTAGAAATCTGTAGGAATTTACTTGAAACATATCACATCTGAAAAAATCAGATGCCAGATTCATGGAGCCACTCTCCTTGGTTTTCTGTCTTTCCTGGCAGCTAAATTGTACCACACTAAAAAACCCTCAGTCTTGAAATGTTTGAGTATTTTGGTCTTGGCAGAGGCATGTGTAGGGAAAAGCTACTGAAACTTGTAAAAAGGACATATTTTAGGCTAGGACAGTTTTTTTCCATAAATTGTTTACTCTCTCTCTTCTGCAAAAAGTATCTGCCATTTCCATTCTGTGGCTCTTGTCCCATGCTGAATTAGTACCACGGAAAGCAGATCAGCCCAGAAGTGAAGCCATAACTTTGTAAACCCTGTTTGATAGCCTTGCTGCTGAAACAAGCAGTCCAGCTTACTCCTCTTTCTTTCCAACCTCTTTACAACCTTTCTGTTGTGCTGGCACAAGCTTCAGCTTGACTACACGCTGCCATTAATCAGATGGGTTAGGATCCACAGTAAAGGCAACTTCTTTATCAGATTACTTCTGGTCTTGATCACTGTCCTGCTCTAGTTCACTTTTCTGTGCTAGTGTGAGGAGAGGACAGTGTGAGCAGGCTGCTTCAGTATGCAAGCCAGTGAAAGTGTGTGTGGGATGACACCACCATGGAAGGAAATGCTGGCTGAGTACTGACCCATGGAAATACAAACCCTGGGTCTAGGAATAAAACCTGGAAAGCTGCCCTCAGTCTAGTGCTCTATTTTTTCACAAAATTAATGGTGTCAGCATCCTTCATAAAGGGATTTGAGATCTTATGCTTCTTGTAAGCAGCGGGAAACAAGGGTAATATAATTCCTATTCTGCTCTTGCAGGGAAATCACCTTGAGTGTCTTAGGCAAGTAATGGGAAACATTTTTAACTGGAGAAGGACAAAAATGCTGTATCAAAAAAATGGCTTCAAGAGACAGTGAAACAAACACAATAGAATATAAAGTTAAAAAAAAAAAAAAAGGAATTTTTCTCAGGATTTGTGATACCACTTCTCACTGGTTCTTTTGCAGGTCTGTAACTCTTCCTAAAGTAGGGCTCTGAAAGTCTTAGTTATGAAATAAAACCAATACCTAGTACATTCCTGAAAAAAAACCCGTCCTTCAAAATAATAAAGGGAGGAGGATGAGCTCAGTCCTTCCAGTGGTTTTCACTGAATGTGGCCTCCTTTACCTATCACTGCAAAGAACAAGTAATCCTTCTCTTGTGAGGTGACATGTAAAGCTTAAGGAGGAGACAGAATATTTAGAAACCTGTTACGGTGTGTGAGAAGCACAAAGCTGCCTCCTACATGAAGCAGGACATTAGTACAGGGAGTCTTGCATGTGTTCGTCCTCCTGACAGTGTGGCATAGTCATTTTCCATACTAAGTCCCTCTAAGATGCTTTACCCTCTTGGCTGCCAGTAGAATAAAATAATCTGCCAAAGCAGATTGTCTTCAGAGCATCTATGGTATGTTCCATGCTCGTCTATCATAGTTCCTTACAGGAGAAGACTGCAGAAGGCATTGTGCTCACATGCCACTTTATTGAATGCTAGCCAGAAATCTGTGTTTAGCACAGAGTTAAACAGAACAGTCCACTTAATCTGTAATAGCTTGATAAAAAATTGGTATCTAGATGTCATCAAGACATTATGGTCCCAGGTGCATGTTCAAGCAAGTTTGGGAATGTGGCTCTATTGAAGAGGATAAGAAGAATCTTTGGAGTTTGATGAGGAAGGACAAGCCTGATCAAACTGAGAGGCGAGTAACAAAACAAAAAGCATCTTGCTTTTTGGGACCAAAATAGGTTTTTGTAACCCAGCCCTAAGGGATAGTTTATAAAAGCTTGTTTTCACCTGTAAACCTAGCAATGTCTGCCTAGATGGTCACTATGGACTGAACTCCGGGCTGGTTACCTGAAAATAAATGATACCAGGCTCTTAGAGTCACTGCCTGTGGGTTATGCTCCAAGCATAATGGTGTTGAAATGTGTAATGGTATCTGTGCGAACTCTTCTAAATTCAGGAGACAAATGTTAAGTCTTGAGGGTAAGAAGAATGATGCAGTGCTAAGGTGCAAGCTGAACACACATTTTCTGATGCCTGTTTTGTGTGTACTTGTGGTTCAACTGGCGCAGATCTACTGGGGCTGAAATACAAACATCATTTCATGACTATCTGGAAGGGCTTTGAAGAGCTGTCTATTGACACATCTTCAATACACCAACTCTGGGTGCAACTCTCTCTTATTTGTGATTACATAAAGAATGCCTTGCAACCGGGTTGTTTTGCCCTGTTGGGCTAATCTGAGTTGAAACATCTTGTTCATATAATGTGCTTCAGTGCTCTTTTATGAACTCCTGTGTACTGAGGCAAAGTTGTTAGAAGCCAGTCTTCTGTTTCCTTGTCTGCTGGGGATTGGGGCAGAGGGAAGGGAGTAGATTGGGGCTGGTTTGTTTTCCAGAAATGATCAGTCCTGCTTAGCAAATATGGAATTCTGGATGGGAAAACAAAGACTGACTTCTAATAGAGGGTTGGTTATTGAGGTGAAATAGTATCCCAGGCTGGGCAATGTAAAGAGAAACCCACCTGTTTTATGAGATACCATTAAACTGCAGGAAGGTGGGGGTATAATCGGAGCCACTTTTGCAGGGGTGATTACATATAACAAAAGAAGGAACAGTGTCCCTGCCCCAGAGCTCCTTTTTAGAGTCTGGTGTCCCCCTGAAACTCAACTCTGATGTTTCTTCCTTGACAATGGGACCTGAAATAACCTCTTGGTTTTGGTTTTTTGTGTGTTTTCAAGTATGTTCTTGCTTAAGGTTTAATTGGCTCCAGTCAGTAGGAAAGGGCTCCAAGGCTGATTATTTATGGCTTACTGTCAAAAGTGGCTATAAAAAGGGCAGTATTATCTTGGAGATGCTGGGAAGGAAAATGTGGTGGGGGGAGGGTGGGGGAGTGTGTGTGTGCACGAATGTGTTTTCTTGTACTAGATGAAATCAGAGTTTTGCTGTCTCAGCAGTGTGGTTTAAATTGAAGATTAACCCTTTGACCTTCACAGTGTCAAATCACTTACAGATGGATCACCAGTTATATTTTTTTCTTTGTTTTTTTTTTTTTACTTTTGGGGTGAAGGGGGGCTTTTTTTTTTTTTTGCTTTTTTTTTTTAAAAAAAAAGGTTGTTTGTTCATGCAGCTGGGGCTTTTGAAAGGCTCAGAAGCCAATCTGATTAAAACCAGCACTTGGCTAAACTCTGCAAAATCCTACAAGCACAAAAAAAAGTTTAATCCTCTTGTGCACAATGCATAAAGGGTCTGCTCTTTTCTTTTTGTAATGTTAGAGCTACAATTATTTCTGGAGAACTTATCGTTTCCCTCTCCCCCTTCATGCCTTGCTGCACCCCCTTGTTATGCTGATGGGATTAAAGTGTCTGCTCTTGAAAAGTGTAACTGAGTTGTTATTGGAAAAGAGAAGTGGTATGTTGCAATTTTAGAAATATAAATAACCTTGCTCCAACTGTTCTCCTCTACAGCATCAGCAGAACAGAAATCAAGTGTGGTGGCAGCTTTTTCTCTTCCTACACAACTTGGCCTTAAACGCGGAGGTGAACAGGAACCACACTGGGCAGAGGTGAGCTTCGCCCGCCTGTTTCAGGCCGCATCCAGTCTGCAGGGAGCACTGAACAAACACTGGTTCGGGGGCGAGACATTGCACACCGCCGGCCGGATGTGAGGACTCTGATTTTCTGACACTCGTCTTCAAGTTTGAGGGTTTTTGTGGACTCTTCTTTGCTGCTTCCTGCCTCCTGAGGCAGGGAGCTCTTGTCCAACACTGTCAAAGGAAAACCAGAATGTGGGTGTGTTTGGTAAAGCTTGCTGCTGGTTCCCCGGGCCAGTGACCTCTGTGCAAGGGAGGCAGGTATTAGACTAAGAGCTTCCTCTGCCCTATGTGTTAGTCAGTGGTAGAGTGCAGGAGTGTCATTTTGGCTGCTAGTTAAAAGTGATGTCTGGGATTGATGACTCTAAACATGCTTTGGGTATCTTCCAGAGCAGAGATGCTCGATTCCTCCACAAAGTTCTTTTTAGCAATGAAAACTTCAAGTAGCTTATACCCATCAGGTTACTTGTTTTCTGCATGGGTTATTGTCTGTTTCCTTGCATGCTGTGTGAGAGAACATCACAAAGAAATCTGATCTCTTCAGTCTTTCCACTGGGCACCAGTTGCAGTTCTCTCACATGAAGTTGTTCTTTGTCATTACCATCAATAGACAAAATCGTTTCAGTAGAACAGTCTCAAAATTAAACCTTGCAGGGGTTGCTGGTGGCTATTAGTTTCTGCCACTGTTTGTTTCCAGTTCAGTGTTCACAGTGCCCGTGAGCCAGCATAAAGTCAGAAACCATGGAATATGGCACAAGCATCATTCTTCTACAATGCTAATGTATATGTTTTTATTAGTTTTATGATGGGTGTTTATTTTGTTTTGGTTTTCTTTTCTTGTACTATAATATGGCTGGTCAGGAAGGCTTAGGTCCCAGGCATCTGATAGTTTTGCTTCAGGATTTGACAGGGAAATTAATTAGCAACTAGCCTGACATGTACACTGTATAAGCAGTCTGTCCATTACTCTAGTGTGTAATGTTTGGAGGCTACTGTAAGCATATTTGACTAGCAGCAGTAGTATGACTTCAGGGGAGATCTTCCAACAGTTCCCAGTTTGTGTCACTCAGAAGTTTATCCACAAGACTGATAATATTGGACCAGCACAGGGAAATTACCCTACCAAAAGGAAGTAGCCTTAAATATCGATGGCTACTCTCTGTAGCCTTAACTGTCATTAGTTCATAAACCCAGCGACAACTAGGGTAAAACACAAACAGAAAGGCAATACAGACTGTATTTTCTTCAGACCATTTCCATATTGCCACTGCACCTTCTTGTAGGCCTCAAATGATACCAGTATGAGGAAGAGCTGTCCAAAGAATTGCTTTTCAGTCTTATTACAGATGTTGACTTCAGGTGTTGAGGAACTCAGCTCTTGATCCACTCTGAAAATTAAGCATTACTGTACAGGAAGAGTAGTCTACTTGCACATACACTTTCTCTTCCACCCTTCTCTGCTTATCCTTCTCTAATTCATGCTTTCTCTGGTATTTGTATAATCTCATCATTGCACTGTAGTGTCTGGTAACAGTTCGCTGAACACTGTTAAATTTGGACTGTCTCCCTCTCTCCCAGCCCCATTCTCTTAGTTTGCATCCTGCTCTACTGTGGCAAAATGTGTTTTAGCTCCCTGAAAGAGGTCCCCACTCTTTTTTCACTTTCATGTATTCACACTCTCTTTCAGCATAAGGAGAGTTTATGTGAGCAAAGCTATTTTTTTCTCCTCTTGTGTTATTTTTCTAGCTAGAGCTAGAGTAATATGTTTGTCCATGATGGTTAATAATTCATGTAAGTGAATCTCAAGTAATATTTTGGGGGGTGGGTGTTAGGGAGGGTGGGAGGTTTATTTAGGAGGGGGGATTGGTTTTGGGTTTGTGTTGTTTAAGCATGTGCACTACAGACTTACCCAGAGGGATACAAGTGATAGCTGTTGCTGACTGCTGCAGGAGTATGGAAACCCACTCTCTATCCATGATGGCAGAGATGAGGCTTTCAATATCTTGCTTTGCACAGTCTGCTTGGAGTAACTGCTGGTCATTGGAGAACATGGACTTAAATGCGGGGGAAAGGCTGAGTGGTAGTGCAAGCAGAGACTGAATTGGTGATCTCTGAGAAGCTGGATGTTAAGAAGACTCTTAAATCAAAAGCTCTTAGAGAGGCAAGAGTGGAAGTGCTAAAGCTCAGGAAGCAATGCAGCAGCGCTGCCTGCCCACAGGGCATGCCCTAGGATGTGATGCTTGTGTTTTTCCACTGGTTGCTAGAAGCCCTTTATCAGGAGCAAAGCTAGACCCTATACCAGTCTTCAATACCTAAAGGGTACTTACAAGAAAGCTGGAGAGGGACTTTATACAAGGGCATGTAGTGACAAGATAAAGGGGAATGGCTTTAAGCAGGCAGAGGGGAGATTCCTATTAGACATCAGGAAACAATTCTTCAGTATGAGGATGGTGAGGCACTGGAACAGGTTGCCCAGGTAAGTTGTGTGTGCCCCATCCCTGTCAGTGTTCAAGGCCAGGTTGGATGGGGCTTTGAGCAACCTGGTCTAGTGGAAGATGTCCCTGCCCCTGGCAGGGGGTTGAAAATAGATGATCTTTAATGTCCCTTCCATCCCAAGCCATTATATGAATCTATGATTCTGTGGTAATAGCCCTGCAAACTACAAAAAAGTTCAGTAAGTGCATCTGACACTTAAAAATCATAGTGAGCTTTCCCTTTCCCCTCTCCCTTGGCGTGACTGCAAATGTTCTCTGTATGCGTAAGCTCTAAAGATAGATCTGGTACTGGCACTTTCTGGTGTTGTGACCCAACCAGTTTATGTAGGGTAAGACTCTTCTTACCATGGAGAAACAAGTATCAGACCATTCCTCACTCAAGCTGCCTGCCTCAATAGAGTCACTGGGCTTAGGGGAAGACACATCTTTGCCAGTCTGTATTTCCCACTGTAACAACAGACTTATCAAAATTGGTCATGCCAGGGTCTCAAGTTAAAATCTCCTTGAACAACAATACTTCATTGGAGACATAGAGCTAATGCTAGACAAAGGCTGACTTCCTGCAATATGTGTGTTGGTTACTGGTGCCAGAGATTTACAACCACTGATAATATATTTTAATTATATTCAATATCTACATATCTTGGAGAAAGGAAATATGCTCTGTCAACCCAGAAGTCTTATTTTGCTTCATGTAGATTTGGAGGGACAGGGTGGTTATTCACTTAGGGACAAGCAGCTATTTCATACTTACCTACTTGAGGAAATAGTGGGAAGATTTCCCATGTTTATCAACAAATACACAGATGCACAGCACCCATGTATTTGTCACCCATTCCATGTTAGTAAGGGCCCTTGAGCATGCACTCAGGAGGCCTTTACTGCAGAGCAGCTATTGCAGTGTGGCCACAGACATACGTCAGTTCTTTGGGGAAACAGTTCCAAGGAACATGCTTTAAGTTGTGTTAGTGAAGGGGTATGCTGGGGTTTTTACTTATTAGTTTGTCTTGATGAAAGGAAGGGGATACTGTTTCTCTCTGTGTTGTAAAACTACAGTCTAACAATTTGAAAAAAACCCAGCCCGATCTTTCTCCTAAAATAAATTCCTGTTTTTAAGGAGCAATTCTTAAGAAGAGCTTGAGCTGCTGCTGATGGTACCAGCAGCCTTGAAGTATCTTGCTTGCTGTCCCCAGATCTCCAAAACAGCTTCAGACCTCAGCTCTCTTTCCCTAGGGGACGGAGTTCTTCCTATCTCATCCTAACTTTCCACCCCTTTGAATATCTTGTAACCTGCCTGTCCCTGGATCCAGCAAGCCTGGTGCTAGTAGGGAATACTTAGTTTTATTTTTGTTTCCTGCAATTCTTGAAAGCTGAGCCAGTAATCACAAAGTGACTGCCCAGGGATAGCTGCAAACTGCCTTAAGTAAGATACAGCAAAGGCAGGGGAGAGGATGAATTCAGATGGAAAGGGTTGCCTTTGGATCTGTGTGTGGGACTGCAGCCTACTCCCGAGGTGCTGATAATCCCTGGTAGCACTGAATTCCTGCATAACTGATCACATATCACAGTTTAAATAGCTGGTTGGTTTTGAATGTTTGTTGGCTAAACTTTTGTTAGAGAAGTCCTGAAAGAAACTTAGCAGCCTTTGCTTTGTAGCTGTGTATCAACAAGGGAATAGAGGCAAGGAACACAGTCCTTGATGTAGAAAGGTTGATTGCAAAGACATCTTTCTTTCTACTGGCCATTTACTTTGTCTCCTCCAGCCTGAGTAGGCAACGTGTGCATGTGAGGTTGCTATAGTCCTGGAGCTGCTCCATAGCAGTCACTGGAGCTGTACCCAAGATTGAACTTCATTTAGTTTGGGGCTTGGCTCTTCTGGGAAACTGCAGATTCTGCCCATTAGTAAAGAAGGAAGAAGGGTTGGGGCTTTTTTAAGAAAAACAGGATTGCTTGGGGCAGTTATTGCAGTGTGACCCTATCAGCTCTACAATGGATTCCACCCTTCTGCTGCTGGTCCTGGCCCATATCTCTGCAGAAGCGGAGGGAATGGTGAGACTGTGATATGCTGAATGGGGTACTATTGAGGATATTTGAAGAGGGAAAAATAGGGAGAACACTCAGCATATGTGCTAGGAGCAAATGAGAATGCAGATACATGGAAGTTTTACCAGTGGTATTTACTGCGGGATTATAAGGAATAAAAGGACCATGGAATGCCTGTTCATACTTATGGGAGCTCTGCACATGTACCAAGCCCTATTGAGTATTAGCATAATTTGACAACAAAGGTTTTTAATAATGTCCTTCAAAAGAGTCTGTCTTTCAAACTGGCATTTGTGATCATGTGCAAAAATGCCTACCTGTTGCCTTTGATTGTTTTAGCAAGAAAAAATACCTCAAGGAACTGGTAAAAGGTCCGAAGACAATCTTTTACAGTTCCTAAAGACTTCAGTGGTCTCTGTTTCTTTGGTTTGCATGTGTTCATGCAGGTGTTACACAGCTCAGTTCTTCTCCACCAGGAAAAGCAGAAAAGACCAAACACATCAAATGCACTGGAATGTAATTGTGTGTGTGTGTGTGTGTGTGTGTGTGTGTGTGTGTGCATGTGCATGTGTATTCTTAAACTGAATGCAGTCTGACATCCCTACCCCTTCTTTCTTCCACGTGCCTCACCTTCCCCCTTAGCCGCAGAAAGGAGGGTCTCTTCCTGTGAATCCCATGCTGGAAGTTGGTTTCTGGGAAGCAAAACCTAATGTCTGTGGGCTGTTTTTTAAAGCCATGTTTCAGTTCTGTCTTCAGACTCTTTGCTGCCTTTGGGGAATGGAGGGGTGGGAAGGGTAGATTCTTAAACTGTTTTTAAAATCTATTATGGAAATTTTGCATGTATAAAGTTATTCTTAAATCTAAAGGAGTCTCCCCAGTTTGTGGACACAGCTCCAGGAGAGCATCGTCACAGATTCATCAGCTCTGGCTTTGATCAGACTATATTAAAAATGAAAAAATGGATGACAAAAGGGGGAGAGACTGGTGTGATGGAAAGACAACATTGTCAGTATCTCCTTGAATAAATGTCAGAAGTTAGGCTTGTAAAAGAGAAATATCAGAATAGCCCAAGAGATTTGTATGTCTGTTTCCAATGGGTACCTTTGAAAATCATGCCACTAAATTTGGTCTTGGGTATCTAGACTGTTGGGGGTTTTTAGTAAAACTAATCATGTGTCTATCCTGTTCTCTTCAATGGTATGTAGTACAGTCTGCCATGTTTCTAGGTAAAATTCACTGCTGAGAGTACTGTGAAACTGTGTTCACATTTTCTCCCTCCCCTTCCTGCATAACTTTTCTACTTTGGTGGGATACCTTTTTTTTTCTTTCCTTAAGCTTTAGAGTCCTTCATCTGGAATTCAAAAAGGGTGAGCTAGAATTTGCAATGTACTTAATAAACTTTCCCTCAGTGGAAGGTTTCCCCATGAATTCTGATATTCACCAGAGTATGATACTGTCCTGCTGCAGAAGTAAACCCGATGCTCTCCTGTGAGGTTTCTGTCTGGATTAGTCCTGAAGTGCACACACCTTCTTTGCCATGGACTGAGACCCAGTGAGAATGTAGCATTTTGTTTATCCTGGTTGTGTGCCTCCAGGACTCCTGCCTGTACCAATGGTGACTGGGCAGAGCTCCTTTTGGTTTTGTATCTGTGCAGTATATTTGCTTTGTGCTTTCTTTCTTTGGTGCTTTTTAATACTGTAATACTAATTTTTTTCTAATAACTGGTACAATTTTTAATAAAATTGTTAAATTCTTTGTGTTCTTGGCTTTATTTTTTAAGGGATGGGGGGCATTTACACAACTGGCCTATTCTGGAGTTACCCAAATCAGTGATAAAATTAGGGCTGTTCAGCTTTGAAAATACCTGGTAGATCCTTTCATGCACACCTTAATACCAGGCCCTGCAACAAAGACAAGATTTTCTTTCCAGATTGGACTGTTCTCCTTGGGAATAATTTAATTTATAAAGTAGTCTTTCAAGGAAGTATGTTCCCATGCTTGGAGAGAGAACTGCTGTTACTTGGAGCTGCATGGTTAACTTTTCTGCTTCAAATCAGGAAGATCTCTTAAGACACACGTGGGATGCATCCTCCAAATTTGCAAAGTGTAACCTTTGATTGATGGCTGCTTACCCACTATCTATGCAAGTGCATCAAAGGCACTCAGGCCTTGAGAATACTCATTGCTTGGAAATCTTACCAGGGAAATATGGTTCTCACTGGTCTTCTGACGAAAAGGCAGGGGAGGAAGGTGGCTGTGGTTTTGAGAGGGCTTGTAAAGCAGTAATGGCTCCCTCAAACACAAGATATGAGAATGTCTCAGCCATCCCAAGTGACAGCAAGATGTGCTTTGGTAATCATCAGGCCTCTCCCGAAACTTTACTCTGAAAAACTACCTCCATTAAGTAACGGTAGTGAATCCGGGTGGAGCAGAAATGGTGATGAGTGTGTCCTGAATTATTTTAATATAGTGGGACAATTCGTTCAATCACATCCCTCCTCCAGTATGATGCTGCCAGTGCAGTGTTCATGGCAGGCTTTAGGGAACCCAATTAACAATCCTGGCTGATGTTAAGTTGCCTCGGCTGGTGTGTGCATGTTACAAAAGGGCCTTTCATTCCAAGGACACATGATGTGTGTGGTATGAAAAGCCACATGTGCATCTAAGACCACAGGGGGAAAAAGACCGTTTTTCTTTTCATTGTATTAGATCTAGTGAGAAGTGTGTCCCCTGGCCAGCCTCATGTGATCGTGAAAGAGCCTGTTGTAACACACTGATACCAGGGCACAGCAGTGAGATTGACCTAGATCGAAGGGTTGGCTCTGAATTTCCTCATTCTTGTGTGGTTGAAGTCTCACCATTAATTAAACTCTTATTCTTATAAGCTTTAATAATTCTTATACCAAAGAGAAGAAGGCTTTTAAAAGTGAGCGGTTTGTAATGCTACCCCAGAACCATTTGCCAAAGCAGCAGGATGCACTGCACCTTGCTCAAAGCAAAGGCAAGTGCACAGATGTATGGGTGGCCTCCCTTCCTCTGAGACACCTCCTGGATTTATCTGGGCTCTGTCATGACCTGCTGTCTTGTCGCCTGGCCATGGCAAAGTAGACTGTACCAAACACTACAAGTTGGAACATTCCTGTTACAACAGACATTAATACCGTCTCTTTTTTTTTTGTACTTTGGCAGAAACTGGATATCCTAGAAAATGTAATTAGGAAAAGCTTTCTTCTTCAAATACTAAGCCTGCATGCTAACAGGGCACTTTCAATTTATTTCCAGCCGTGGCCCCTTTCATGGCAATCACAACTTGTCCCTCACTTTCTGTACTAACATGACCAGCACTTTAAGGGAAAATGAGTTTTGTTATTAACTTCCTAGCTGTATGCTGTAGGGACAAGGTAAAAAGTTTAAGTAGGATTACTGCTTCAAGGAAAAAATGTTTATCAAGAAGTCTTCAGCCTGTCTCGTTAAAAATAATAAAGCACTCTGAGGACGAGAAAGTTCTTTGGTTGCGCAAGCTACTACACAAAGCACTCTGTTTTCATGGCTCTGGCTGCTGAAGTTTAGAAGCCACTGTAGTATATGGATTGGGGAATATTTTTCAAGCACTCGTAACATTGTTTTACTGTGCAGTAAATGTGCCAGTCCTTAGTCTCTGCAATGTTTATGGAATCTTGAAGCAGCTCTACCAACCAGCTTTCTCCTTGTACTCTCATACCTGAGTAATTCAGAAATAATCCAGCCCCGTTTCCTCCTTTCCCCCTCCTATTTGTGTAGAGATGGGGTTTGGGAAGACAAAAATGTCCCAGAAGCAATTTTTGTCAGTTTTGGGAGATTGGTGTTAAAATGTGAGAGCTGCAGTTGCTTCGTTGTGCCCATCACTGGTTCCTGTTGAAAGACTTGAATAGAAAGAAACCTGTTTCCAACTGGGTTCTGAGTTACCAGCTGGGCTTAAACCATGATAGCAAGCAATAATTTCTGGTAGTGAGTTGCCTTCCACCTGACATGATGTGTGGTACCCTACCCCACGTACAGAGTCCCACAACAAACCACCAGGCGTGACGTGCTGACGTCAGTATTCACATCCCCCTCTGTAAGTCTTTAAATCTTGATTTCTCTTAAATGAATTATGTTCTCTGTAATGTTCATAATGGACTCTTTTCTTTCTCCATTAAAGTCTGCGTCAGCATTCTCCTTCTCTGTGTTTTGCCTCAGGGCTCTTGATGTATACAAAGGCTCCTCTGTTTTCTGCTCTTAGTCACACGCTTTCACTCTTAACCTCAGCACTATAACCTAAACATCCACCCACTATGGCTGGAGATGACCCTGTTTACGTCTGCTGCTCAAATCACGACAGCAACAGTCATGAAACTATGTTTTCATGGAGACTGTCAGCTCTTAATAAGAGGACAATGAGGCTTGGCTGCTTATAACACTACTATTTTTTATGCAAAAAATTTCAACAGAAATAAATAGCTGGGAAAAGTTAATGGAATCTGTAAAGAAATGGCTTGTTTAAATCATTTTACTTCACTACCTTGTTAAATTACTGTAGATGATTTGTTGTAGCAGTCCACTGTGGTATTGGGTAGGACATGCCAACTCAATCTGACACAGTAAGTGGGGTTTACATTAATGTTTCGGGGCCAAACACAGTGATCAGCCTGGACCACAACTCCTCTTTGTGCCAGCACTGAATGCACAACAGTGGGGTCACCCCCGCTGCTGAGAAATTCCTGGGTTTGGAGGCCTTTGCTGCCAGTCTTACTGCCATGACTGCTAAGTAGAGGGATGGATGACAGGATGGCTCTTCCTAAGGAGATCATGAGCCCACAGGAAATAGGGTGAGCAGTGGCAGGTTTGAGAACATGAAGGAAAGACAGGATACTGTCAATTCACAGTGTGGAACGACTCTTCTTGCAGGTGGCTGAACAGGCTGTCAAGCTGGAGCCAGGTTTACTTCTCTGCAAGCACAGCTAGCTGAAGAGCATGCTGCAAGCAAGGCGCAGTCCTGGGGGCAGGTGGCTGCTCTCACCCCTGCTCTAGCCCTGGTCACCAGCTGTGCTCCCCCTTCCCTGCCATCATTTGGCAAGAAGGTGCTGAGATGCTGTTCTTATAAAACAGATTTGAGTGTCTTCCGTGTGACCCTGCCCATCATTTCCAGCACTGGCAGCCCTCTCTGCACTGCTCCCCTACCCGCAGGGAAGCCCGGGGCTCTGCAGTTGGCAGCCAGTTTGCCTCCTCGCCAAGGTCGCCTTGATGATCACACACAGCCCTCTGACAATGGACAGGGTCATGGAGCTCATTTTGCCTGTCAGTGTGAGCATGTTCCCCAGAGAATATTTGCTGGCACTTTCATTAGTCTGATTTTAAATATCCCAAGTGAATGCCTTTCTACTATTTCCCTCAGGAGACTGCTGTACCTACTAATAAATGTCACTGACAAAAGGCTTTCCCCAATATCCATCCCAGCTTCTTTCTCTCTTAATTATATTCCAATACTCTAGTTATATGTCCTTGTGTCACTTTACAAGGAAACCTTACCAGTCATTTCTAGAACTAATGCATCTCAGAGCTCACTGAACTCCTTGGCAAAAGCTCCTGCTGACTTCAATGTACTTTCAGTCAGCTTTCAGGGAAAGTTCTGCCTTCCCTGTCAGTGCAATCCTGTATTCCTGGGGCTGGCATGGTGCGGCACAGCAAGGCTTGGGTAGTGTTGCCACTCAGCCCTTTCATTGCTGTCCTTATCCCCGTTCTGCCTGGGACCACCAAAGACTTCAGTGAGGGTCAAAAACGGAAAGCAAGATGTTTATTTTTCAGGCTTTCGGAGGTGCCCAGCACCCCTGCTTGTTGGCACTGGCTCCTCCAGCAGGGCCAGCAGCCTGTGGGATTCAGGACCAAGGCTCCAGCAGGATGGGTTGGTATGCATGTGCTGGGAGCAGCAACCTGGCTCCACCACCTAAGTACCACCGGTCTGGCAGCCACAGCTGTGTCCCTGCATGGCAATATTCCTGCCTTGGGTTACACTAGTAATAACATGACATTTGCTGCTGCAAAACCAGATATAGTAAGCATTTCCCTTCATTTCCCTCCCCGTATGATCATGAGTCATGGTTCATGGGAGCAGGTAACAGGGGAAACCAAACAGTGCTTCAAGTAGTGCCCGAACATGAAACAAATATTTCATCAATCATGGACTTATCAGAAAAATAAATGGTTAATGATGGAAGCTGTTATTTGGAGCTGACATGGGTCCTTATGCCTCCAGCAGGGTAGGCATTTTTTCCTCAGGTAGCCTCACCCACAGAAGCAACACCATCCCCACTCCCACTCCAGTAGTTCACTTGCCCTTTGGAAAAGAACCACAGCAGAGCACATGGCTTTGCACCAACCACACATCAAGTTGTCCAGGGTGAGTTTTCCTTGCTGGACACGGGGTTAGCACAGCCCACATCTACAACAGAGCTCCCCTTGACATGGTAGATGTGGCTCGCAATTGCCAATATCCCACTGTGTTGTGAACTTTAGTTAAAGGTACTTGGAGTCAGTCAACCAATTTGGCGCTTTATCAGAGTGAATATGACAGAAAAAGGAGGAAGATGGGCAGTTGTTGAACTCTCTTGTAACATAAGGTGCAAAATTAGATCGAGCGAAGGGCATAGGTGTTTACATGTACCTTTTGGTATTGAAGTCCATTCAGCTGCTGCTTAACCTTGGAAGGGCTTTTTATAATCAAGTTCCCCAGATGCCTAAATTCTCCTGGAGGTGCAGAAAGTCTCAGGACCGATCTCATGCCAAAGACCTGTGTGATCTACTAAGCTGGTGCTTTTCTGCCCCTCACATTTGAGGCATCTGTTGGGACAGCCTGTCTTAGAGCACACCACCAAAGCAAGGACCACAAAAGATGCAAGGGAGAGTGATTCCTTCTCTGTTGTCAGCCAGTAACTCACATTTGAGCACTCACCCAGTTATCGTGTGCTGCCAAATGGGATCTGAGCCTGGTGCTCTCTACACTTGACTGGTCAGGATGGGTTGCTCTGAAGTCCTCCTGTTGAAGCGACAGCATTTAGATATTTTTGGGGCAAGACCTCAGGGATAGAGGGTGAATATAACCGTATTAGGGCTAGCAAAAGCATGGTGTGAACATACAATCTGTGTTCCTGTTCTTATTTACAATCAGTTGAATGTGAGGGTTCAGTCTTTGAAGCAGATTGAGGCTTACTTGTGAGGAATTCAAAGTCTGAAGAGAAGTGTTTAATTGGACACTCTTCTCCTTTCCTTTGTGCCTCAGGGGCCCTCTCAGCTGGCTCCCCACTGAGGGCACCAAGCCTGGGTGCTGCTTCTTACATTGCCTGAGGGGCAGCTCAGGTGCCTGGTGCAGGGTGGTGAAGACAATGGAGCAGCCAGGCACCTGAAACTGGGTGTTGCAGAGTTCAAAGTCAGAATGTCAACTTTCCTTTGTCTCTGTGCTTCTTAGTTACTACCATGCAAAACAGGGTAGTGCATTTTGTTAATCTCAGAATAGACACAGTTCTATAATGGGACATTACTTCTGTGCATTGCACTTCTTTATCTGTGGTAAGATACAGTTTCTAATGTCTCCTTTATTTTCTCTTTTTTTTGAGTTGGTACTTGTCCAAAGCACTTCTTCATCCTGCCAACTAGTGATTAATTGGCTGTACTGAAAGGTTGAACACTTCTGTGCTTTTACCAGAGGAGGTATAGGAATGTGTGCTCTTATACAGAGTGAAAGCATGCCCCAAGTGGGTTTTAAAATGGGTCATCACTTGCTCATTTTAGAATCTGTGCCCTTAAAGCACATAAGGAAAGGTGCCCTACCTTTTTGATACCATTTTTTTTTAACTTAATGAGTGGGAATCTCAGTGGAAGTTCAGAGCCTTCTGTTTATCTTCAGATAAATACAGGACAGACAGCTCAAGCACAAACCTCCTTGTGCTACCCCAGTGTTGTCAGCTGTCATAAAGAATGTGGTTTTGTCCCTTGCTGTAGGAATTTCTGTGATACAATTTTTACCTCTTGACAGTTCAAGGGGAAAAAATTATTAAAAGACATAGGCTTAGGCAGATCCTTGTCAGCCACAGTTTCAGTTACAGTACCTAGGCTGACCAAGATGTCTTTCAGCATGTGGAGTCCTCTATTAGGGTTTTGGAGAATAAATGATCCACTTCAAAGCTTGGAGACTCAAGAACACTTTGAGCAAAACTTGGAAGGGGACACAGCTCTTTAATTCACAGAACTACATCTCAGCTGCTTGATACATAGTCTTTTAAAAGGAAATCCCAAATTAGGACCTTCTACGATCCATGTTGTCACCCTTACAAGAGAACTTCATGAAGCAATTTGACCTTGTTCCTACTTTTGTGTTAGCATCTGATTTGTTAGCCCTAAGGTTGGAAATTTGTGCTCTTGCAACCAGACATCCATGGTTCATCTCTTGCAGATGACCCAAACATGGGTGTATTTCAGCTGGCCATGATGCTTGTAACCACTAGACCACAATCTGCTCCCAGAGCCAAGAATAGCAGGAAGATTTCTGATGTTTGATTTTCAACAAAGCTGTCTCACTTGTGAGACATTTTAGAGTGCTGGCAACGTTAGTAAACTGAGAGGGACCCTGCGAGTGTGCAGGAGAACTGGAATTGAAAAGGCAGGATAAAAAAGATAAAGGATTTTTAAAAGCATTTTCTAGTCCTGTTTTTTAGTGTAGGTTTTGTTTGGGGTTTTTTTGAGTGACTCACAATTTTTAAATTTGTGGTAGGTTATAGTGTTGCCAAACCTAATATATCTTATCCTTCATCTAATCCTGTCTCTAAAGTTTTTGTGCTTATTCAGTCCTTGATCTGTCTTTTGGGATGGCTTCTAAGGATACCAACCAGTAGCAGATGTGGTAGGATTGATTTATTTATTTATTTTAAATTGTGGACATCTCCTGAAAGACTTGCACCAAAACAGCAAAAGAGCAACAGCTTTTAGGGGCTACCAAAAACTCTCCAGAGTTGCTGCTTTCGGTTATTGCCAGCCTAATTTGATTTGAACAGGGAACTGATAAAGAAATGCTGTCAAGCCCAGGCAAGTCATGTTTCTGCTTCTCCATCTGAATCATTTCTTGACTGCTTGTTGAATGCTTGACAGCAAGTTGGGTGCCTTCCAAAACAAAGCAAGGATAGCCTCCCTGTCCCAGAGAGGTTACATTGCAAACAGAGACTACCCAGCATCTAACAGCAATCTTCCATGCATATGGGAAGCAGTGGAGGCGATCGATCATATGGATTGTGTAGGCAGGACCTAGAGGCAGATGTGAGGACATGTTAGGTGCTGGTCTTTGTTATTAGCCTGTTGGAGTTCCCAGGTGCATGGCCCTGGGAAGCACTTGATGTCAGGGTTAGGAGGGACTCAGCCCAGGACAGGCCACCGAGCCAAGATGTGTCCCACTGCTTGCACTATACACCACGTAATGGTTTAAACTGAGCTTAGTAAAAGGATATATGCATGGATAGCCCATCCCACATGATCTATGTGGCCAAGATTTTCAACAGGAAAGAGGCTTCTGGATCAAAAATTACAGCATACATAAATTACAGGTCCATCTCTCCACATACTGACAGTTATAAACAGCTCTTTCTTGGCTCTAGCTCAGATGTATGGCTTTGCCCATAATTACATTCTCTGTAGATAACTTATTTTTGTTCTGGGTTCCAGAGCCTTTGTAATGCTTTGCATTGCTGTTTGTGCCTCCTGCTCCTTTTTCTTCCATGACTGCTACCTCCTGCTGCCAGCAGCATCTGGGTGCTCAGGACGTGCAGCATGGGTCACCAGCAAGAGCAGGGTGGCTCAGCAGAGAGATGCTCTTGAGTTTTGAGCAGGATCTGAATGGCAGTATAGTGGGAAGCCCTGGCACACTGATGTGTGGTGAAGGAGGCTTCGCCTGCCTGCCTGCCAAGGAAGCAGCGTTCTTTATCACTCTTGTTTCCCCCTGTTCTGCAGTCAGGTTTTCTGCTTGTTTTTCATTGTGCCCTTCATGTGTTTTCCATCTCTCCAGAAATCACTGGCTTTGTTTAAAATAGACCAGGAGTGGCTGCCAAGACTTTATCCAGAAAGAGAGAGAGAAAAAAACGCATGGACGCCAAGTTCCTATAGAGTTATCAAAAGCTTTCACTCCCCATCAAGATCTCTGAATATACCAGAAACCTGGTCTTCCCAGGAAAAGCTCTGCATAGTCACTATAGCTCTTCCTGCAAGAGCCACCAAAGCATTGCTGCTCAGAAGAGTGCACCTCATAACCCAGTCATGTCTCCCGAGATCTGCTTGCAAGTGCCTTCACAAATGTCACGCTGTGATTTTGGTCTTTGTTTGCAGTGCATTGAATATATAGAGAAAAATCACAAAGCTAGAAGAAAATGGCTTAAGAATGTTGACTCAGAAACATTGAAAGGTACCATGCTTAACATGTAATAGATTTCATCAGAGCACAGCTTTGTGTTGTATGCTTGTAGTCAATGAGGACTCACCTTGGGGGGTCTTTGCTGGGTATGTTTGCCTTCTCTTCATGCTTTACCACCTTTTTCTAACCCAACCCTAAGGGGATTTCCTTCTTTGTTTCCAAAAGGATATGCCATTGCTAAGTAATTCGTGGCTGGGAGCTTAGTGTCTCCTTTCTGGAAAAGCTCAAGTCAGCAAAGTGATAAGTGTACATAAAATTGGAAACAGAATCAGCTCCTTCATCACCAGAGCAACAGATATTTAAATGAAGACAAAACCGAACGTTCTTTGCTTTTAGGTATAGCAGTTTGACTTACCTCTGGCTTTTGGACTTATTTCCTAATATTTCTTGATCAGAAATGCTTACTTGAGATGGCTGGTGGGGAGGGACTTTCCTAACAGAAGCAGCTCTTTCTGACAGAAATAAACAAGCCCGGAGCAGGCTTTATGAGCCACACTCTTTCCAGTAGGACTGAAAACGCAGCAGCTGAAAGCCACCAGCTCTGAAGTTCCAGTCACTAGAATAAGCTGTGCTGTACATCTAGAAGGCAGCAGGAGCAAAGCTGTGTTCCCTGCACACTTTGGTTTGGGGCAGCAAGGTCCCATTGCAGTCTCTTGCCACTTGCTCTTTCAGCATCATGAAGGAAAAGCTGCCTCGTCTGAAGGAAGTGTGTGGTGGATGCCAGTCTTTTTTTAATGTTTAAAGAAAGGGGAGTGTTACAATTTTAGACGAAGTGTAGAAACATGATCTCCTGTTTCCCCTTCCATTGCTCATCTTCCTGCTCCCCTCAGTGTGCCCTCTGCTCTCAGCTTTGTCACAGGTAATCTTGTTTTGGTGCAGTTGATTTTGTTATGTTCCTCCTCTTACCCTTCCTAGGAAAATAACATCATATTGCCACTATTTTTCCCAGCACACTGGAAGAGACCAATACAAATAAAGTCATCTTCTACAAGTCCTGGCTATAGATTATATTAATGAAAGCAACACAGGTCTTCTGTGAGGCCCGAGGGACCTGAATGCCAAGGTTTTTCCAGCTCCACCACTGGTGTGGGTGCAGCATTTTTAGGAAAATAGGAGTGTCTCTGACTATGCCTCCCATGTGCGTGTCTCCTTACTGTGATTAAGTCTGCAATTATGGTAAGCACATGGAGAACTCAATGCACAAAGTACAAACTAGCTGTTTTGAAAGCCTGGGCAATAATATCTTGATGACTCACTTTATCTCTGTAAATAATGACTGAAAAATAGTTATTTCTTCATAGTATTGTGCAGATTCAGAGTACTTCAGAAAGTGTTTTGAGGGAAACTGCTGCTCTTAGTAGTACTAAAATGAAACCTTTTGTCATTCATCTCATTCACAGTGTTAAGGCTCCATAAGAAAAGAGTGCTTCTTTCATTACTTTTTTCCTAATACTCTTTTGCTACCACTTCCTGCATGAGCAGGGAGTGCTTATGTAGCCCTCAAAAAACCTTGAGTCACAACAGGCTTTTCTATCTAAACTTAAGTGATGAGACACACACCTACATCCCAACTTATACTGGGGAGAGGAGAAGGAAGTAAGAGACAGTTACACAGAAATGCTGGTGCTGTGAAAAACTGAGTGAGGAGTAAGAGGGAAGAGATGTAACACCCCGAGTAGCCAACAGGAACAAAGCCCAAATTAAGTCTCTGCATAGCAAACAGAAATTTATAAAAGGCATCAGATTAGGATGCTGCTGCTTTAGCTCTTTTTGAATAGCTCTGAAAATGAAGTGAATTGACAGTTTCCAAACCTAACAGGTAAGTTTGCAGCAAGCAGAAACATGAGAATAAAGAAGGTGGTAAAGCAATACTAAAAAAGAAGATTACAGACTGGAAATTGGGCTCAGTGCAAAATCTTTTTTTCTTTTTTTTTTTTTAGTTACTGTAACTATAAGCAAGAAACTTGTGCCAGAGGAAATGAGAATTTAAGAAAATATAGACAGCTTGGCAGAGCCACAAAATGAAAGCTTTAAGGAAAGAAAATTCAGAGAACAGAAGGAAATATTAGTCGGAGAAATGATAGCAGCATAGAAACATCAACTTTTCAAAGATATAATTTTGCTCCCAACTTTTTAACGTCAAAGTTCTTCACTGCATGAAAGTAGTAAGTTTTTGTTGTATTGATTTTGGGGTGGGATATTATGTATGTGCTTTATTCTTTTAACCTATTGAGAGAAAAAAAAGCATACACAAAAGCAGGGAAAAAGGAAACCAGTTCCAGCAATTTAATAGTTAAGGTGTTGGAATAGTTGCCAGACACTGTTTCTGTAGGAATGATGAAGCTGAGATTTAGAAAACGTTGAAAGAATTGTGATTCCGAATGGCCAAATACGCATTAGTGCCCCCACCTTGACACAAATAAACCACAGCTGCCTGGACAGCATAATTCCCTTTTGGCTTGAAACTGTATATGTTATTTAGAAGGCTCTTTGAGAACAGAAGTAGCCCAGTGAGAGACTCACAGAGAAGCCAGGGATCCAAAGCTGACCTAGCAAATAACTGCTTCTCACTGCCTGTGCAAGAAAACTGAAGCAGTTGGATCCTCAGCAAAGGTATCTGGAAATGCAGAAAAATAAGCCCTGATCCTTTCCGCTAAGAAGATAACAAAGCAATAGCAGGTGCTCAGAGGCTGCTGTGAAAGGCTTGCTTTCGAATCCCTACTAGCATGAACCTTGGGCTGCCATGTTGCCCTTTGGTTGGTCGTCAGCAAGGAGCAGCATCTGGCTCCTCCTCATTCTGTAATGTATAATTTTTAGTCTCTCCAATACGTGAAGTCACTGAACCTTCTGACCTGTTTACTTAGCGCTTCCAGAGGCCGTTCATTTCGAAACATTATCATGTTTCAGGTACTTGGAGTCCCCAGTTCAACCCTTTATAGTAGTTATTTATTACTCCATGAATGCTGAAACCGCAGTTCTTTCCTCACCAACTGTCCCACTGCAGAGCTCCACCCTCTGCCTTTGTCACCCACAACACCCTGGTCCTTGAGCAAGAGTTGCTTCAGTGAGATGGTGCTGGGCCCACAACCCCTTACCCGGTGCATACCTTTGCAAGCAACATGGTGGCCATACATGTAGCACCCATGGAAGGCATCATATGCACCATGCCATAGGCAGAGACATGAAATTACCCACAGGGCTAAGGATGAAAGACTAAGGTAGCCTGCCTGTGGTTTCCTTTCACAAAACTTCACCCAAGATTCTTACGGAACATCCTCAGGGGAAAAAAAAGGGATAATGAGAAGAGCTTGGTGGTATGGTGGGACTTTTGGATTGCTTTATGTTTGTTCCCATGGTATACCAGCTTCAGTCATCGATCTAGAAGTGAAAGGCTGAACAGCCTTTCTGTTTCAGGAAGATAGTGGAGTATTGCTTGTTTAGGCAGGGTCTGCCAGAACTCTGCAGTCTACGCGTAGTGATGTGAGACTCAGCCTAGAATGGAAAACTGGCCCCAGAAGACTAAATATTTGAGCAGCTAATCTGTGATACGTTATCAGTACCTGAGCTAGGTAATTAAAGCTAACTCTTGCATGGCTACAAAGTCTTTGGCCATGCCTTTAAGTTGCAGTGCAGGCATACCTCTGGTGTCTGACCACATTTGCGTCAAGCCTCACTTTGTAATTATTTAATGTGCTAAATGAAATGTACAGTGGGGTTCAGGGATATTTAGTCAGATATAAGTATCCTTGTGGATATGATGGAGAGCACCCCTTGAAGCAAACCCTATTCATGCTTTGGATATTATGCTCCAAGATGCTGCGCTACGCTGGACAGCTTCCCAGAAGGAAGCAACCACAAAAGCACTGTACACACAGTTTGTCCCTTTATTTGCCCTTCAACCTGCCAAGTGCTTTGGTAGACTCACAACTGCAGACATCAGGTGAGCAAATCTTGGATGTTTGCTCCTATCCAAACAACCAAGTACTGCATCCAATCTTTGGATGTTTGCAACCAAGTCCTGTTGGTTAAACATTTGGAAAAGCCAGCTATACCATGCAGATCACTGAAATGCAGGAGGGATCCAGCAGTGTTTTCCAAATGGTATTCGAGGGACGAGTCATCCCATCTAATTTAAGGAGTTCAGCAGGAATACTTAAATTAAAGCTTTGGCACTTCAGTTTAGTCCCTGTCATCCAGAGCAAGTCATCTAGCTCCTAATGACTCCTTGCCTACTACTTGGGCGCTGCTTCCCCAGCTTGAAACACCACCTCTGTCCTGTGTGAAGAGGCTGGGGACCAGGACATGCCTGACTTTGTCCCACTGGTAATTTCCTTGCTTGCAGCAGTGTTGCCTCATGGAGTGCCTGGGATATGGGTAAATCCCTCTGTTTGCTGGCCTTGACTGTTTCATGTACCTGTCAGTTTAGATAGTGTGTGTTCCCTTGAAATGACCTGTGCTTACAGCAGGAAACAATGGTGGTTTTCCTAGCTGAAGATGGGAGAAGCAAGTTGCTCCGTCTCAGGAAGCTGGGAAAACCCCTCTGACTGCAGAGGGAAGGCTCAGAGGTGCTGCTGTTGTAAGGTGCAGAGATGAGCCTGGGCCAGATAAACCCACTGGCCCACACAGAAAGATTAGGAGGATGAATCAGAAAGAGAGGAACATGGTTCAGAGCAGGAACAGCTGTGGGGTCAGTGTACAGAAAAGCTCTGTGATTCATCGGACAAGCTATGAACTGCTGGAAAAGGAGTCTGGACCCCTCTCCTTTCTAAGCCCAGCTCGGAGCTTGTTCTGCAGTGCAGAGGAGCTGAGGTGGAAAACTGCTGGTGACGCTCACTACTCTCACCAAGGTCTACACATTGTGCTATCAAGGGGAAGGATTACTTGGTTTAGGGTCCTGGGAAAAGTCTCCGTGTTGTGTCCTGTATCCAGTGTGTGTACCCAGAGGATTTAAAACATTCCCTGATGCAAGCCTGGAACTTTGGGGCAAGGTGTGCTGGAGGGGCCATGGGCCTCTCAAGAGTCAGACTCCTCCTTGGAGCTTAGCACAGCTGGATTGTGTCAACCTTTCTGCCTGTGAGAGGGAAAGAAATGGAAAGCTGAAGGAAGATACAATGCTGTAGCCCACTCAAATCACAGGATTAATAATTTTAGTGGATTATGGACCAATACAGCCAAACCAGGCCCCCTTCTGGACTTACTGCAGCTGTAGTGTACACCAAACGCACCTTGCTCAAGAGGAAAAGAAGCAAGTCCTCTGTGCTCTTTTACAAGTAGCTTGATGAGTGCTCTGAAAATACCAGTCCTGGTGGGGACACGAGGGATGCCCTGTGCTTTCTGATCCAACAGGTCTAGGAAAATGCCCAGAGTTTGATATTATGCCTGCAGATCTGTGGTATGTGTCTCAGGAGGGGTGGTGGTGACTTTGCTCCATTCGGTGCTGTGGTGGGAGTCCATTTTCCCTGCTCTGCTGCTGGTCCCATGGCATGCTGGGCCATATAAACACTGCCTTTATTTTGCAGATGCACTATGTAATTAATCAGTGAGACTCAGTGTCACATCACTGTGTCCAAGAGTGAGTAAATGAAGCTAGATAGTTCTGTGCAGCAACATTGCCTCTCAACATTAAATTAAAGAAGAGCTGTGATATGAAGAACATAAATCAAACTCCTGCTATTGGCAACAGAGAAGCAGTTTTCTCCAGGACAGATTACTGCAGAAGATTTTCTGCATCTTCTGGAAAACTTCTGAAATGTTGGCTGCTGCTAGAGAGATGATACCAGAATAAACAGAGTGTGTCTAGGTATGACATTCCACGTCCATAAGTGAATGGGCCACAGTGGCAATACATGGCTATTGCCCACTGCACTGCTCCATGTGTCTCCTCAAGCAAGAACAAGATACTGTTGCCTGTGTCCCCAAACTCAGAGGTAACAAAGATCAGTGGCCAAGTGAAAAGCCACCTTTGCTTTTTCCCACCCTTAGCAGCAGCAAACAGCCTGGGCTACTCACACAGGGCCCCCGGCTCCCCTCCATGGCTCCCCTCCATGGCTCCCCTCCATGGCTCCCCTCCATGGCTCCCCTTGCTCTCCAGGCCACCTTCAACCCCACAGTAAGGCTGCCTCCACAACCCCAGCACAGAGGGTTAAGCTCAGCTGCGTGTAATCTTTAATGTGATATGGGTACAGGCTCTTCTTATTACACTTGGGCTCAGTTAAAGAGTACAAGCAGTGAAGGTGAATATTAAGAGCTGCTTAGAGAATTGATTTTTCATTAAGATGAATCTGTTGTAATTAAGCCTAACAGAGATGTTTGGCCTAATGCTGTTATTTATTGCTTGAATGCAATCCTTTTCTTATCTTTTTTTAAAGTGAATTTTTTTAAATGTGAAGTTTATTTTCTTTTTCTTTCAGAATTGTACTATTTCTGTTTCTCCCTCTAGAATATATGTTGGTGTGCCTTCTTTCAGTGTCTGTTTTCTCTCAAGACCAACTTTTTTCTGTTGAGTTTAATTGTTTTTCTCCTGATTTATTGTTCCAAGCCCATGCTAGGCAGTCTGTTTATTTATAATTTGGATTATTTTAAAATGGATCCAGAGCTCTAGGTCAATGTTTAAAAATTAACTAATAAAATACACAAATGAGGCCCAATGGTCAACATAAGATTACACATCCTCTAGGATTCGCATGCTACTCCAAATAAACCACTGGGGAATACCAGTCCCAGGCCTTGAAAACATGGAAAATTCACTAATCTTGACTGAAATGGACTGGTATAGAAAATATGTATGAGGACCTTCCACTGATAGCACTGGGCCACTCTTCTTATTGATACAGCAGGTGTTAGTATGAGCCCTTGGGAGGAGTGATGGAGATGATGTGGTATGGCAAGGGAATGCTGCCATACCACAGCCCAGGGGTTCATTTCGCACCTCCCTCTTCTCACTTCTGGGTGTTCTGAGAGAATGCATCTCAGAGGAAAGTAAGTATAATGTACACCACACAACACAGGTCAGGAGACCAGAGTCCCAGACTTCTGTTGCACCTTCCCCTTCCACCATAGAGGCTGCTGGTTCCCTTTGAAAAGGAAAACCAGTGGGAAGCAGCATGTGCAGTTCTGCACAGAGACACAAAAGCATCCATCACCTCCCCCATGCTGTCTTGGCACTACCCCATGCATGGTACCCTGACAGTTATATCCCTCTCTTCACACTCCATTGCAAAACTTCTCCAGTAAACTAACAAGTGGTATCAGCCACTGTGCATATTTGGAGTGACAGCTTTGGCTTGTGGAGGGCAAATGGGCAGGAGCAGCAGACCTCAGGAGGGAGCGCAGTGTGGCAGCAGGCTGAAGAGGCGACAGCTTGTGGTATAGCAGGGCAATGGGACTAAGCCAGCACATCACTCATAGCAAAGCCATTGCAGTGGTCAGCTGGCAGCCACAGAAACCACCCCTACCACCCTCTGGTAAACACGATGTCCCACAGCTGGTGCCATCAATGCTATGAGATCCATTGTGCCTGAATAAAGTGTGTGCACAAGCTGGGGGGTGGCTTGAGGCAGTGGGGTGGAGGTGGTACCCTTGCTCATGCTCAGAGATGCCTCGCTGGCCAGGCCAAAGAGAGAAGCACACAGACTGAGGGCTTTGGCACACTGGTTTGACAACTGGGCACGTGTAGTTGGTTTGCGTGAACACGTGAAGCAGTGGCATAGGGTGGGCAGTGTAGTGTGCCCTGCTCACCTCCCTGCAGAGAAGGGGACCTGTCCAGCAAATGTAAGAAAACTGGAGCTGCAGAAGCTAAATACACCTGCTCTGTTGGTCATAGCCATGGCCTGCTGCTGCTCTGAAGACATACAGGTCTTTCATACTGATGCAAAGTGGGAGCAAAACCTCCCCCAGGGTTTGACTGCACGGTGTCCCCAGAAAGAGGAGGGCTGGTGTGTGGAGATGCTGATGCTGAACACGGGAAGCAGCCCTACTCCCACTGTGAACAGAAGGGTGTTTTAGCAGTTGCCCCAATGAAAACAAGATCAGGCTTTTTAGTGCGGTGTTAACAGCTATGTTAAAATCCTCACACTTTCCAACAAAAGAAAGGCCCTCAGAGAAACTCAAACAAACACTCACACAAGCAACACTGGAAGCTGGCTTGAGTTACAAACACAGGAAATTAAATACAAAACCATGTTACAATAGCATTGAGGATCTGACTTAAAACAAGCCAGACAAGAGCATGCACTGTTCAGATTGTCGTATTTTTTCCCTAACCCCACTCCCAGGAGGATTGTCTCTGTAAATACACACATGTAGTGTATGTTCGTATACACATGTTCATGCATTCACAATTTCCACCACGTTAAATAAACCAGTAGAATTAAAATAATACAGTAGCCCTTCTGTGGACTGACTTTACTTGCTATACATGTACATGAAGGTGCTTTGGCCAAAACCGTAAATGTCATATATTATCAGATAGAAGTTTGTTTGTTTGTTTGCTTGTTTTTTCTTCTTTCCTAAACTGAGATCCTTGCAAAGATTCAGTGTTCAGCATCCTGTCACAACAAAGGTGCAACTGAGAGCAGTGCACAGGTGATAGCAAGGACAAGAAGGCAGGAGGTCTTTAAATAGGTTTTATTGCTGAAGAAAACATAATATTTATTCTTCAGCTTCAATTGCATTAGCAGAAGAGACCTTTACTCCAACAGAAATTAACACTGAGAGTTGTGCCAGTACAGCAGCAGTGCCTGGAAAAATTAGTCTCCTGACAGAAAAAGCTTCCCTGGGTTTTAGCACTGCACTCCCTGTGTGCCTCTCAGCACAGCCAGCATGCTGCCATCAGGTGACATTGCCTGAGCTTTGCAGAAGCCTCTTCCTACCTCCAATCACAGCCACATGCTGCTTGGAGGTCAATGGGAAGGGGAGAGTGGCCTCAGGTTAACATGTCTTGACTTGCCCCTTTACTTTAGGCAAAGCCCTTTCCCTTTGCTGCAAATCGCTTTCTCGTGGCCTCAGTCCTAGGGTATGCTTGTTTTTCTGCTTTTATCTTCAAAACACTAGCAAATGTATTTCAAATGAGAACTCTATTATGTTTTCCTTTCCTTTATTACACTTTGCTACAGTTTGTCAATACTGGCTACCGGTGTTATTTGAGGCCACAGTTGAAAAAAAAGTAAAGGTCCTTCCCGAGCTCTGAACATTTATCTGAAGTTCTGCATAAGGTCACATGTCTCCTCCAGCAGAAGGTCTTGCAAAGTTAAACAAAGTCCCTTCGCTTGCTCCGTCTGAGTAAATACAGACCATATTGGAGTAAATAAACAGCCAGGCAGTGTCCCAGACAATGGGCCTTGGCGATGAATTAATAAACTCTGCCTCTCGCATTAGTAGAGTGTGACTGGAACTGGCAGGAGGCCCTGGCGGGACTCCAGAAATGATTATTACTAGACAGAGCCAAAGGAGACTTGGCACGGCACTGAGCCCACAGCTGGAGATTAGGTAACAGAGTCAGAGCGCTCACGGAGCTGCCAGGGCGTTGGTTACCCTGCCTGAGGAGAGGGTCAGGACTCTGTTTTTGCAGCTCACATTCACGTAGGCTGCCTATCCCTGAAACTCACGCTGCTTGGGTTTGAAACCCAGAGATTTATTCTGCAGCATCAAACTGCCATCCCAGCCGAGGTAGTCGACCAAAATGTCTATGTGGTGAAACTGCAGGGGATGAGGCTGCACCATCCCTGTCCTCTCCAGCACCCAGAGCCGCTGGTGTCCTTGAGTGAAACCCGGCTTACTGATATGGAAGAAAGGGGACAGCCAGGGCATGCAGTGGGGCGGTGCTGCTTTGGGTGGGAGAGAAAGACTTGGTTCTCTAAAGAAAAGCTTTATCTGGGTTTGTCTTCTGAGGTGGAGGTTGAATTTAGATGCAGGAAGAAAAAGAGCCCTGCTAATGGCTTGCACTGGGTGTTGGCTGACACCTATGGGGAGCCGCTGCTAAACCAGCCTCTTCCTGAGCTTGGCAGAAGTTGTCACTCAGATGCTTTAACAAAGGAGGTGTAAATAGGAAGGGACTGCGGACAGATGGTAAAAGTTTTCCCCCAGTTCCTACTGTCTGGGTTGCTTTCATGGGCTGTGGTGCAGCAGCCACTGAGCTCTCTCCCAAGCCACAGAACAGTCATCATTTAGAGCTTGGAAGTGCAACGGCCACACTGGATGAGTGCTGCAGCAACATCAGGTAGCAGGTTTATCAGCTGGGCTACCTCCAGCATGGATTCTCTGCTGACACAGCTGTCCTTCTTCCAAGAGCTGAGCTACTTTCTTCATCCAGAGTTGTATTGTTTTATTTAGACCTGCTTCTTGGATCTGTAACACGAGTCTGCTCATTGCCATGCACAGACATGCCTGTGTTTGCGACTCACATCCCCACAATAAGCTATAAACATGTCAGCAACATCAGGTGGGCTTGGCACTGTGTGATAGAGTATAGGTGAAGGAGGAAGTGATACCTACTCTTGCTGCAAAGCATTTTGAGAAGTATGAATGAAAAACTCAAGCATTTTCAGTGTGCTGAAGAAGGGAGGCCATATGCTAAACCACTCTCTTCTCATTCATAAAAGGTGAGAAGACTTTGGTTTGATCTCCATCCCCTGAGGGCCCCTGCACCATTTTGGTGGCCCTAGCTACAGCAACATCTCTGGAGCCCATGCCTTCTACATCTCAATGACTGCAACCCTGGAAATGAAAAAAGGGAAAAAAATCAGTCTTTCTTAGTGCCATTACCATGAATGGAACTACCTGGATTGCCTCAAAACCACAGTTTACCAAATACAGGACGATCAGGAAAGTTATCAAAATGAAGGGAGTGAACCCTTTTCTTTCACATATATGCTATAGTAAATGGCATTTCTTATCCTCATTTACTGCTGAATCCCCAACCTGTCCTGGACTGAATGCCCCCAGAGAAAAGCAATAATAGTTTCCAGCTTTGAATACTGCCTTTTGTCATTAGGTTTGAAAGCTGTTCACAAAGGAGAGGAATCTCATTTTCTGCTTTTCCACAGGGAGAACAGGGGTCACGCAGGCATAGTCTGAGCAGGGCTCTGCTTGGTGCCAGTATGCTGCCATGGCCTTTCCCAGAACATGGCGGGGCCCTCACCAGCCACCCTGATCCACAGAGGCTGAAATGCCACTTGTGTGGACTTGTCCTATAAACGTTCATTATTGATGCATGGTACTGCAAACTCTGCTCGTGTGAGTAGCTGGTGGTTGGGTCAAAAGGAGGAGCCTTCCAGTTACTGCTGACCAGGGCTAAGGTAAAGCTCACTGCACAGCCCTTTGCCCACTCCCTGAGCTCCTTCTTCCTCAGCAATCAAGTGCTTTTTTTCTTTCATAGCAAACATTTGAAGCTAAGAGTTGCTTTCCATTAGCCAAGGTGCAGATTTTGTTCTCCTTAAATCACCTTCAGCTTGATGAGCATGGGCACTCCTTGCTGGTGCCTCTAAACATTGCCTGGAGAGAAAACCTCTGCAGAAAGTGAAATACAGAAGAGCTAATAAAACATTTTCTGAAGGGCTTGAATCTCTTCTTCCAAAGAAAACAAAGAGGTCAGCTGACCTTTCAGCCTGACCCTTTTCTCTTTTTTTTCTGAGGCATTAAGAAAAACATTCTGCAAACAATGAGTGCTCGTGGTAATTGTCCCTCCCCTGTGCCCCATTTCTTGCCAAAAGCAACATTTCAATGGCTATGGGGGGTGGAGGTTGAAAGCAAATGAGTGAGCAAGCAAATGCTGGCTTTCACACATCAGTGGCTGGCTACACCCTGACCACATCCAAGGAGGTTCAAGGTGAGGGAGTTGAGCTCTCAAGCTGTTCCTCACCGAGCTTTGCAATTGTAAGTATCTGAAATACTGCAGTCCAAGTATGGGAATCTGTGTCGGAAGCATTCAGAAAGCCCAGTAGAAGGGTAAGAAAAGGGTCACACAGTGGTAAAGTATAATCCAGATCAACATCTCTTCGATCATCTGCTGAATTCCGCCTTATGTCACATGCCACATCTGCTCATTCCTCAGCCTGTCGTGGTCCTAGTTTCAGGGACAGTCCTGGTGTGAAAACAACCTCATGTTAGAATAAAAAAAGTGCTGGTTTTATATGAGAAAACCCTTCTTGTACCGTTTATCTCCATTGTTTTTGAGCACTAGGACCTGCAGTGGATCCTGCCGTGACATGTTTCCAGCTGCAAAAGGAATCAAAAGATTTAGGGCTGAGTTCCCTCCTGATTCTGGAACATGTTCCACTGTGCAATCTTTTGTAATATCTCTCTGCAATAAAAGCACTAGTGCTCTTCAAGAGGCCTCCCCCTTTCACTTTCCTCATAAGAGGTGATGACAAGCTCCCAGCCCAATTGTCTGCACATATCCTTAAGTGCAGGGAGCCAGAAATTTTGCTACCTTTCCTGGTTCTGCCACTAACCTGTACACTGGTTCTGGGCAAATCACTTAAGCTTTACCCCACCTGGACAAAACTTTCATAGAAATCCATTCTTGTTAATACTGGAGCAGCAGCATTAGCACTGCTGGGGGATGGCTGTGGACAGTGGGGCTTTCAGCTGCCTTCAGGACTCTGCCGGCAGAAAAGGAGACCTGCTTATGCCAGGGCTCATCTTGCTTACTCTGGGGCAGCTGAATCAGTTCTGTAAAAGCACACTGGTACTGTCAAGATCCTGCCTTTGAACGTGTTTCTCCAGCTGTAAAATGTGGATAGAAGCACTGAGCCAGCTCTGTAAAGGTCTGCTGAGATTTAAGCTATGTTGGCATCCTCCTCCTTAGTGTCAGTAGAGCTGGCAAGCACGAGGAAAGCACAGGATGGTTTCTACTTTCCTTTGATTCATACTGTAAAACTCCACAACCCTGAGAACAGACCTCGTAATTCCCAACAAGCACACAAGTGGGTTCAGGTGCTTGTGTGAGAGGGAAAGAAGAGGTTTGGGGAAGGGGGTTAAGTAAACAACACATCCAGAATCTTTTTGTTACCCTCCAGATTTACTTCTCCTCTTCAGCAGGAGTTTGTACAGCAAAGTACAATTTTGTGGCTCTTCTTCAAGACCATCAATATAAAAATATCAGTACTGTTTTTATTATCTGAAAAAAAGAGCTCAGAGCTGAGCTTTTGCGAGCAATGTTCGGTTCATTAAACAATGACTCAGACTAGGTTTTGTGGTGAAGGATTCAGCTTTTCCTTAGTGGTAGGATCAAGATGTCCTGTTTTCATGATAATCTACCTTTCATCTGTCTCACGTTGCAAAATTTGTTTTTACCTTGATCCCACAGAAACCTCTTAGTTTCTTGCTTTTGTTATTGTAAATTATTTACTTTAGAAATGCTGAATCATGACACTGGGGTTAGAGAAAATTGCACTTGTATTTAAACTGAGAATTGTTCCCACATCTTCTGAAGATTCCTGGACTATTATTTTTGTGTGTCCTTACGTTCTGTGGGTTAGAGAAGTTCAAGTGGCACGTGGTTTGCCCTCTTGGACCTTTACCCTGGAGATACCCAATTCTAGCAAATGATGCCTGCTAATGCTGTGTGGGAGGAACTGTGCCTAAACATGAGAGAGCTGTGTGGGCAGTCACAGTGCTGGCTTCCACCAGACTGCCCCAGAGCATGTCTCCCCATTCTGCTACTGGATGGGCTCCTTGAAGCCTGGGTGGCAGAAAAGCAGTGGGTCCCAGGCTGCAGCTGCATGGCCTCATGTTGTCCATAAACAGCACGGCATACACCTGAACAGAAGCAGGCTGCAATTCAGAGGAGTGCTCCAGAATTCCTGTGTGTGAGCACCTGAAGCTTATGTTAACACCTTGGGCTTGCAAGAATTTGGCTAGAAATCTTCTGAAAAATCTATTTCCTATCTGACCGGAAACACAAGGGACAGGAACCAGAGCCCCAGTCCCAGGTGTGCACCACAGCTCCCCAAGCAGCCTGGAAATACAAGTACATTATGGTCTGGCACAGTGTGGTTATTACCCAGCTGCAATCCTGCCCTAGCAGTGTAAGGGCTACCTTACCCATGCTCCTCACCATAAGCGGTGTCCCACTGGCTGAATCACACCTGGTGTAAGCAAAGACATGCACTGGTTTCCTGTCATCCACTGAGCTGCCAAGGCTCCCTGCATATGCAGTCACGAATTAAACTGATAACTTGTTTGTGTGTCAAACAGCTAAAGTGAATGTGAAAGCTGACACAGGGTGACCTGCCAGGTGGTGTGAGCAGTACAGCAGTGGGTGACTACTGGCAGATGAAAATCAGTCTGAGCCCAGGACACATTTTTCCCCATTTCTTACAGGTTTTTATGAACGCGAAGACACAGCAGGGCACGTAGAAGAGAGTGTGAATGTGAAAAAGGCATAATTTACACTTTGTGGTGTAATGTCTGCTTACAGGTTTCTGCTTCACCACTCTGTGCACTGCCTGTGGGATTATTGAAATACCAGCACTACTTTGAGAGTAAACTGTATTGGGATAAAACTGGTGGGTTGGTGCTGGCAGACAAATCTCTGCTCTGGGCAGTGTCTGGCCTCAGACCATCATTCACTGGCTCCTCTTCTCTGGGCCAGTTAGGAGCCCACCACATCTAACAGCGGTGGCCATTCGTCTGCTGCATCTCTGCTCCACTGAGCACTGCCTGACATGCAGAAAGGCAGATAGGGGCCACCTTGTTAGTCATTTAATGAGTAAACAGACCATTTCTCCAGTGCTATCCAGGATCACTCAGCCTGAGCTAGAACACCAGCCTGGCAGAAAGGGGGCTTTTATTCTGGCCTCTCTCTGCAGCAGCTGGCAGGAGGCTTGTCCCCTGAAGCAGAACAGGGGCTGCCACACAGGCGAGCCCACTGGGTACACAGCATGTGGGATGACCCATGATAATGGCTTTTTCCAGGGGCCAGCTCAACCTGCATCAGCTAATACATGTTTTCTGGGGTTTCTGGTTTTCTTTTCTCACCACTGATTCTTTTTTTTTGTTGTTGTTTTTTAATATTACCACTGATAGTTGAATTTTCCATTTTAGTGACTCTCATCTTCTGGAGGTGCTCTGTACTTGTGGATTATTTAAACCTCAGCACATCTTTAAGGCATGTTTTATACCCCTTTTTACAGAAGGGCTGTGCAGGGCTAGGCTGCCATGGGAAGATGCATGCCAAGCTGCATCATCGCCAGGGATAAAGCCCCATTTTCCTCTCTTAGTTTCTGTAATGGGATATTGTCTGCTTAACCCAGGCAACTGTGTCAAGGGATGGGGTTTCCCAGCAGGATGGCATGATGGTCTGTGTGCATGTGAGAGCCCAAGCAGAATCCCAAATGAGCACTGAAGTGCTGCTGGCTTCTCCAGTGGCCAAGTAGCTATCTTGCTTGTTAGTTACCCTGCATTTTACAGCCCTTCCCATCCTACCACGACTTCACTCCATCTACTGTGCTCTCAGGTAGTGTTAACCTGCTTACAGGCACTGCTACAGAGAAGCCACTAACTTAACTTGGGCTGTAAGGATGTTGAGTGCAGAGCTGTGAGGATCTGTTGGATAGTAGTAACGCCTCCAGTTTTCTTTTCTCCCAGGCTTTTCCAGGATGCCATGCACACATTTGGTGCTTGCTGCTGCTCCATATGTGATTCTTTGCCACCCTGTCAAGGAGTTGCATGCATGCTGCCCATGTCAGCAAGCGGAGAAGCGTGTGCTGAAGGACTTTGAAGCAATGCAGGGCTCAGCGGAAGAGCACAGGACCCACAAAGCAGGAATCTTTTGGTCCCGTGTTAGCACTTAGAAACCTGCCAGAAATGGGACAAATGCAGGAGTGCAATTAAGGAACCATATTCCTGGCTGTTTGCAGGGGGAGTTCATTCCTCCTTCCCAGCTGTGGAGGTGAATTTCCAGTGCAGCAGGAGCACTAACAAGTTAATGTTTAACATTATTATTACCTCATCTTCCAGAGGCTCCTTCTAAACATAACAATTGACGACAGGCTCCTGATAGTTCGGAGGAGACCGACCTCAGCCCTAAGACTATGATGAATATGATTTCCCTTCCCCCTCTGTTTTGATTTTCTGCTCTGTTACTCCAGAGCATTGGCTGGCCATGACCCCTGGCTGCTTTTTCTGTAATTACCAGCTCCTGCCAGATTTACTGTGGAAGTTAATGTCTGTTCCAGCCAAGTCAGCCCCACTGTTCCATTGTACGAGACAGTAACCCCTTCAGTGCAGGCAGAGCCTAGCAAAGCAGAATGAAGAGCCAGGAAAGGAGCTTCTTAAGGCCCTGGGGAAAGCCTCACGTGCTTGACAAGGGTGCTGCATTAACACTAGCGTTTTCATTACACAGAGGCAGGCCACAGAAATCTTCCTCACAGCCTTTCAAATCCTGCAGAACACATGGGGTGCTCAATGAGGAAAGAGCAAGAAAGCAACTCTTACAAGAGCTCTGACAAACTCCCAGGTTTTCCTCTTAGTCCACTATGCTCCTCCGAGCTTTTGTTCACAGCCGGTGCATGGTCTGGTGGGACTTTCTTTAATAAATTAACAATCTGGATGGTTACCCTTCAAATTGGAAGGATTTTTTTCAGATGTTTTTGCAAACAACTTTTTACATGCTGAAATGAAGCTTGCTAAAAAGGGCAAGATTCAGACTCAGAAGGCTATGCAGTAGAGGCACATGTCTCATCTTTGGTCCAGCAATCAGAAACACCTTGTCTTGTTTCCACCTATTCTGCCCAGCTAATCAGGGCAGCTTCTGGGCTGCACTCATTTCAACAGTGCATGAATACAATGACATTTTAAAGGTCTATGGAAGATGAAACACATTTGAAACACAGTCAAGTGCTAAATGCAGTTAAAGGCTAGATTCCGATGAAAAATATATTGAGCTATGTCTGGAATAATTCTATCTAAGCCATTGGAGTTATGGGGTGTAAGTCCTGTGCCATGGGATCATGGGCAAATTGGATGCGTAGCCTTTTTGTGATGTGTACCACAAGAGCAGAAGTGGCCACAACAGCTGTAAGCAATGTCAGAAACTTCTGCTCTTGACACAGCTGGGAAATAATTGTGAGGAATCAAAGAGATCATACAAGTCCGACCTGCTAATGTGACCCATTACTACGGATGGGAAGACAGGAAGAATAGACCAAGTAGGCTGGAGTGACACATCTGCGGCAGATTCTCCTCCAGGGCTCCCATATTTCTGTTTAAGATTTTGCAGACAGATGCCCGGTAAGTGCATGGTGGAAGTAAGTCTGGTACCTCCAGGAAGTATCATCAGATGTGCTACATGAGCCATGTAGAGTTACCCTTTGCATTTTAGATTGATATTTAGATACATCAGGCAGTACACACTCAGTAGGTCTGTGCATTAGACTTACTTCATGTGGCTGGGTTAGCACAGTGCACGTGCACAACAGTGTGAGTTGGGGTGCTGTCTGTCCCAGGTACCCTAGGGGTGACTCCTGGGCACCTGAGCCTCTGAGACGTGCTGCAGCACAGCAAGGACCTTCTGACCTGTAACCAACCTGATACTCAGAAAGCCATGAGAAATCTGTAAAGCTTAAGCGAAACAAAAACTCCAAAAACATCCAACTGGAGACTTGCAGAGAAAAAGAGGACATACCTGAAAATGTAGATATATGGGCAGCCCTAGTCTTCACCGCAGCTTGAGAGTCTGTGGTTCATGGCAGATATCCCACTCTTGAGGAAAAAACAGCACACTCTTCTTCACCAAAGCCATCAGAGCCAACTTTTGGGTTTGTGGGGCTGCGAGTGGGACCAGGAGCTGGAGCTACATGGAAGGAGAGGCTCTGTGCTTATTCCCTTTGTGGAAGCTGAGACTGGAGACTCGCCAGGACAGTGGGGCTGGCAGTAACAATTTGACATGTTGGGACTTGCACACAACCCAGCTTTTGGGGAGAAGACTTTTGGACCAGCCTGAGACCGAGGACACACCTCAGGCGTGAAGAACCACTGGTTTTCTGCATCCAAATTTGTCAGGAGCTCACCCATTTCAGTGTCACCATGGGAGGATTGATGTGGGTCTCAGGCTCCCTTGGGCTGCCTGCCTTTCTGTACTGATGGGGAACAGGAAAGGAACACCTTTGCCTTGGCAGTGTTGGCAGTGGATTGCAAAACACAAACAAGTAAACACAGAGTATCCCTCTCAAAAGAAATGGGAGATTATGAGCTGAAGTTATCTGCAGCGCTCTGGGCTGCAATTCCGGACCGAAACCAGGAGGAAGATCACCCGCCAGCCCCTCTAAAGCCAGGGCTGGGTGAGGACAGCAAAGGGGATCCTGCACAGGCCCCTCAGTGATGAGGCAGACCTCTCAAATCTTTTCTAGCACGTGAGACAGCCCAGTGGCCTGTCACGCAACGGGGGGATGTGTCTGGCAGGCTGGTCCTGCGCGATGCAGGGGCCGTGGCAGGAGGCCACAGAAGCCTGGCCACCCGCCAGCCCTCGAGGTTTGCCTCCTCCAGCAACCTGCCAATCTGCCGCTCTGGACGTGCCGCCGGGGAGCGGGAAGCAGGCCCGGCCCCGTGCTGTGCTCAGGCGTGAGGTATTTATTATCCCATGCAGCAGGGAGGCGCGAGGTGGGAGTTGGATCTGCGAGGAACGCCAGGGCTGGCTCTGCCCTTGGTGCACCCTTGGGCCAGGGGTTGCCACAGGAGCCATGGCACTGCAGATGGAGGTCTCCATCTTCTCAATCTGCACCAGGGTGCCACAGGTGCCTGTTGTTGACAGCAACACTAACCCCCATCAGTGTGCAGAGGGGGCATTGCCCTCTCCCTGCTCTGCTCAGGATGACATCTCTGCCCCTCTCCCAGGAGATTTCCTCACGGCTCCTGACCTCTTCCCCAGGTGAGATCTGCAGCACATGTTGAACAGAGAGAGCCGGACACAGGCATGCTCACCTGCCCTCGGGGTGCAACCACAGGGTGTTGGGAGCACCCCAGGCTGCCACCACAGGGTGTGGGGAGCACCCCAGGCTGCCACTGTGGGAGCCTGCGGCAGGTGTAGAGAGATGTCAATGAGTGTCCCAGGGTGAATCATGAATGAGGTTGTGCTCCCCATCATCTTCCTGTGCATGCAGAAGCCCTGCAGAAATGATATTGCATAGGCTGAGATGTTTTAAGGTACACGTGTGAGGCACCCTGCAGAGTGTCAGGGACTGCCATTGCAGGGCACAGTGGTGGTCTAGTCCCTTTAGCTGGGTACCTGCCTCAGGCCATGGCTCATACCCACACTTCGGAGGGGAAGGAAGATCTCATTCCTGCATGTGAGCAGTGATGCAGCACTGGACTTCATGGGCAGGGAGCATCCCTGGGTGCTGTCCACCTCAGGAGGGCACAGGGCAATTGTATCTATCCTTCATTCCCTCTCCCTTTGGTATGAGGTACACTGCTGGATGTGTGGAAAGCCAACAGGCATTCTCATGTTAGGAATCACACAGGACAGATGAATGGCCTACAGGCCATTCGCAACATCTTCCCTTTACAGAAGCATAGTTTAAAAGAGTTTCCAGCAGCTGCAGCCTGCCACTGTCTTGGGTACTCAAATAACTTCAAACCTTCAGCTTCACAATACTGGAAGAGTTGGATTGGCAAAAATGAGAATTAGACTTTCTTCATTTTTATATCACTCACTGTTTTGAAAAGGTATTTTCAACCGATATTGAGTGGCAAAATACAATGTCAGCATCTTCTTAAGTGTCTTCAGGTGCAAGTGGATGTGATGGAAAGCCCTTGAATGAGGGCAGGAGTGGGACCTGTCTGCCCTGCTTATGATGCAGACTGGGATTTGCTGCTGAATTTGTTGAGTCTGACTGCAGTTTTCTTTTTGATCTTGGGGTGGGTATGTGCTGTGTTTGAGTAACTATTTTAATAGTTACAACCTGGGAGAAGAGCTTTTCATGTCTGTAAATACAATGGTAAGGATGCGTAATTTGTCAGTCTGAAAAACTGACGGACTACACCTATACTGGTGTGTTGCTGATCAACAATTACCTATACACAGACTTTCTATTATTGGCAGTTACAAGTACTATATAGTGATTCCCATCCCCCCCCCAACCTTGTCCCCGTCCCGTCCCCCCCTGCTATGGTAAACATGCTCAGCTGGTCATTAAGTTGTAGGTTTTTTTCTTGTGGGGATGGAGGCTGAGGCCAAATTCAGCAACAGAACAAAAGCTTGGTCTGAGGGAAGGGGGTTTGCAGCGTATGAAGCGAATTTTGATTCATTCTCAGCTCAGATGTTGCTTTGGGAAATGTATTCTCTTCAGGTCTCTCGCTGTGACTCTATAAACAGAGTCAGTGACTGGCATTTGGAGGCACTAAAAGTGATTTAAATGATTCAACCTGGGATTTTTGCCAAGCAGCACCTCCTCCTGTTTGCTGTCGGGGCTTTTCTGCCCTCCCCCTCGCCGGTGGGTTGGTGGTTGTTGGTTTTTTCTCCCTCCATGCGGAATTCTGTGAGGCGCTCCTTTGAGACCGTCTCTTTCTCCTAAAAGAAGGGAAAAAAAAGTTTGCTTCTCCAGATGGACAGCTGCTCCCTGCGCCTTTTGATGTTGCTTTTATCTGCCAGGCCAGTGCTCTCTCACCCTCTCCCCTCCCCCGGAGGCAGTTTCCATGGGGGTCTCAGGGGAGCTTTGTCTCTCACATGTGTTTAAAGAGAAATGTGGAGCTGACACAAAGGCTCCACGGCTCGACCTTTCGCCCTCCGGAGTTATGAGGGCCATAAAGCTCCAGTCCCTGGTAACAGCGCCGATGACCAAGGCAGTTCTGGACACAGACAGAGATTTTTTGGCAGAAAATTGTTTAACTAAAAATAGTTCTAGGGAGGAAAATAAAAGGCTGTGCAAACTAAGCAATGTCTTTTATTGCCTTATTTGGTGTTACTGGTAGTAGCATGAATTTCTTCAGTATGGCTAGAGGCAGATGGCTTCATCGCATTTAGTATCAGATGTGAAATGTGTGGGGCACAGGCAAAGAGTGACACCCGCTGAGGTGCTGGGGTGCAAGCCTGGGATCACTGGTCTGTGGATGTGAAGGACAGAAGCTGTTCTGCTGCGGCACCGGACCTCCAGGCAAGGCTCAGAGGTGGCCTGGGATGAGGTGCAACCTTCAGTCATTGAGGCTTTCCCTACGAGGCAATGGGAGACCTGCTTCTCCTTGTGAGAAAGGAGGAACCTCAGAGTCCAGCAAAGGTCTGAGGAGCCACCAAGACAGCCACCAAGCAACCTTCAGCCTGAATTCTCACAAAAGTCTCCTGATGCCTTAGCTGCAGAGTAGAGGAGGGGATTGCTGTTTCCTTACTGCTCGCAGCTGGGAGACTGTCCTTCATCTACGTGTCCAGTCTGGGTGTCTCCCACCATAATTTGGGGCATTAATAGTGCAATCTTTCTCTTTTTTTAATTCCTACTCTGTCTGGCTAGTCACAGGTGCTGGATACAGGTATTCCACAGCTGAGGCAAAAGGTTCTCTAGCAACTGGTTTCCTGCTGAAGCTCTTGCCATCTGCCTAAAATGGACCAGACGTAGAATGAAAGAGAAGAAAGAAACCCTGATTCCTTTGCCTCTTGCAGAGGGTATTTATTTGCAGAAGAGTTGCAAGAGTGTTGAGTCCCTATGCGTAAATTATAACAAGCGGAAAAGCTTCCACAGACTTGCCCAGGACATCTATTAGTCTAATGACAAAACTGCTCTCCTCAGAGGTGCCAGATACCAGAAGAGAAATTCAGAGGTGGATCCTTAATGTCCTTAAGGGAATCTCCAATGTTTGAATGCTGGGTGTGATAAATGGCTGGTGACCATGAGGCATTGTCCCCCAGTTTCCTTTCCTCCAAGTCAAAGTTGTTGCAGTGTGGCCTGGCCATTCAGATAAGGAGCGGGGCGGCTGCTGCTGAGCAGAGGTTTGACTGCGTGCGAGAAGACTGAGCAGGAGCTTCAGAATCTTTAAAACATATAATGTTGTGAGAAAACACCTCTTTGGGAGCAGGGCCACCTGTTACGTATGTATGTGTGGGTATATCAGCTTGATTGGGTTCTTATCAAGGCTTGGGGCTATGGCAGTAATAAGACATTTCTCAGGAATCTTTTCTTAAACTTTTATTCTTTTCAGCCAGATAAAGTGGGGGTCACTTGCTGTGCAACAGAGGGATGGGCTTTTCCTACTCACAAAAAAAAATCAGGAGACTTTTATTTCAGGTTAAATAAAACAAAGCCAAGAAGCAGGGGGGAGGGGGGAAATCAAATCTCCCAAAGAAAGAAAAACCTCAGTGATTTATGCTGAGACATTTTGTGTTTTTAACCTAAATACAGCTACTGTTAGAGCAGACAGGGAGAATTTTCACACCAAAAGGTACACACAGAAAACACAGCCAACATCTCTTTCCACTTACATGATCTCTCACCTTGGTAGTCTGTTTGAAATGAGCAGCTTTGTGTGTGAACACCAAGTAAAATTCCCTGTGCAACCATGCACCAACAGCCACATGCAGTAATTCTTTGTGTAGCTACGTTTGTCTGCCTGTCTTGCATGATAAGGTGCACATATGCACTCTCATTTTCTTTCTATAAATCTCTTTTTCTTTTGAGAAAGTTATAAACCTAAAGATAACAGCACACACTCTCCTAAAAAAAATATATCCTTGGCTTAAAAATATTGCCTGGAGGAGAAAAATCTCCATCAGCCCAAAGACAGGGATTTGGCTCATATGCCAGTCGTCGCTCTCCTACCACACGATGGGGAGCATGCTGGGGGAAGGAACAGTGCAAAAAAAGGAGTGCAAAGGTTGAGCAGTCCTTTGGCTCTGGTGATCCTTCAGTGGCATACGAGCCTTAACGGGATCACATGATGGGAATAGAGTGAAACAACCATCTAGCTCCTCTAAATCACATCACCTTGTAGAATCAGCGAACACAATCTCTTCCCTCTCATATATCACTCTCACACCAGACAGATCCTGAATGCAGAGGAGAATTGAGCACTTCTGCTCCAGAGCATGCATCTGCAGTTAATAACAGATGATCCTAATCACTGCTCCTAGAGCCCAGGGCTAGCTGATAACTCTCTCTTTTGACTACTGACCCCCATAATCTTCTCATTCCTCAGAAGGAGCAGATATTGTGAACGATGGGTTTTAACAACTGGGACAAAAATAGTCCTCCTTTTGCTCAAGGAATTCAGATAGCAAACTAAGGGAGCAACAGACTGGCTGTGAATCCAAACTACAGGGCTGGGAAAGGTCTGCATTATGTATCTATCTATCTGGATCTGCTAGTCTTGTTCTCAGTGACCTTAGGCAAATTACTTAAGGTCTCACAGCCTCATTTTCTTTCTCTGGAAAAATCAAGATAGTAATAGACAGCAACTCCAGAATGGCACTGTGAGGGTACATCATTAATTCCACATAAGAAGGACATGGAACTGTTGGAGCAAGTCCAGACGAGTGCCATGAGGATAATAAAGGGTCTGGATCACCTCCCTTATGAAAAAATACGGGCTAAGAAAGTTGGGGTTGTTCAACCTGAAGAAAAGAAGGCTGCGTGGAGACCTCATAGCAGCCTTCCAGCATCTGAAGGAGGCCTACAAGGATGCTGGGGATGGACTCTTCAACAGAGACTGTAGCGATAGGACAAAGGGGTAACAGGTTCAAGCTTAAACAGGGGAAGTTCAGGTTAGATATAAGGAGGAAGTTCTTTACTGTGAGGGTGGTGAGGCACTGGAACAGATTGCCCGAAGAAGTGGTAAATGCTCCATTCCTGGCAGTGTTCATGGCCAGGTTGGACAGAGCCTTGGGTGACATGGTTTAGTGTGAGGTGTCCCTGCCCATGGCAGGGATTTGGAGCTAGATGATCTTAAGGTCCTTTCCAACCCTAACCATTCTATGATTCTATGATTCATTCTATTATTTATCATATGCATTGAATTTTCCAGAGCTAGATGGGATATAATATTAACATCTAAGAAACAGGCTTTGCGAAAACTGCTTCTTTACTTGGAGAGTGGTTTCGCTGCTCCTGCAGCAGCCCTCGAGGCTGCATTACCACTGAAGGGTAGCCTCACCAACTCTCTATTTACACTTTAAAAACCTCTACACAGGCAGCAGCACAGACGCAGATGCAGCTGCAAGAAGAAACCACACACCACAGTTGTGCAGGTGCATGTGGGCCCCAGTGGGAAAGAATATTAACTATTTCCTGGTAATAGGGACACAGAGGTCCTTCATGTGGATAAAGTAGTATTAGCACAGTTCCAGGCAACAGCCTGTGTGGGAAACTATTATCACAATGAACACACAACTGTGCTTAACAGATCCTAGCTTAAATGACTACAGACTAAATATTCTGGACCCTCTTTCAAATTCAGCTAAGTTTGTGCATTGTGTGGCTCATATTTTCAAAGTGGCAGGGAAAATTTTCATCCAAAGATTTTAATTAGTGTTAGTTTAAAGCTTTGTGACTGGAAGGCATAGTTGATATTTACCCCAGTATTTAAAAATCAGATCCATCTTTTGTGACTAGCTCCTAATGTTATTTGCATGTGTCTGGTAAAAAGTTGCAGCAGGATCATTCTTTATGTCTATAAGGTACCTGGGAATTAGAAGAATAATTCATAATTGATATGTTTTAGAAGAGTTTTATCCTTTGGGAGGAAAATTGACTGTTTTGATTCTTTCAATATATTCTTTAATTACAGTTGTTGTCTGAATCACAGTCTGAAATTGAAACTGCATGATTATTTGCTAAAGTGAGAAAGCATGTTTCCCTTCTCTGAAAAGACTGAAGTGAGAATCAGGCCTCTAGTACGAATGGTATACATGAACTACATTTTAAAATCATGTTCTATGAAATTGCTTCCAGTTATATGGTTTGCTGGAATATTAAGATGCAAATATTGGCAAAGTAGGTTTTTAATACAGTTAATATCTGTGACCCTAGTACGATTGGCTGAGCTGAAGCTGTGGCAGGAGATAATGATGTTCTGCTGAAACACAGCAACGCTTCAGTAAACCCTGATGATAATAATGCACTGAAATAAAAACATGTGGCATTGCAATCCACCCACACTTCATCACGCATCACACCAAAAATGTCACGATGTGCTGATGGTGAAGTTTCTCTCTATAATCACAGAGCTGGCAGTTCGAGCTGCAACTCTCACAACAAACCATGCTGTTTCATTTCATGTGTTTGTCTGGTTTTGACTGTACCCAGGATCTTTCTTACTTGAGAAGGTGATGGTGGATGCCACTTAAGCATTGAAAAATGGGATTCAGAAATATATTTAGCCATGTAAGTTTCTGCTCTTACAGAGCCCCACCTGAACAGTAATAGGCTGTAAAAATAGGCAGAAAACCTAGTCAGAAAGAAGTCTGGCATCAGATTTCCGTGTCTCCTTGCTTTCAAGCACAGCAGAAAGTAGCCTCTTTCAATTCTACTCAAAATATAACTTCTGCAGGTTTTCCAAATTTGCTTTTGCACTTACAAACTTTTGAAAGCTTTGATTTGGCACAAGTTTCAGCAAAGATTTAGGGTGGTAGGTAGTTGGAATGATGGCAGAAGTGGAAATTTACCTTCTCTCTGTGTCATCATTACAAAATAGCTATGACAGTTTTTTGGGTTTTCTTTTTATGTTTACCCTGTCTGTTTGATAAACAAGACAATATATCCACAGTTGCCTTCAAGAGCTTCCACTTCTCCTAACACTGGTGAAGCTAAAGTAAAGATGAAAAATTTCAGGAAAAATTGCTTGACTGGATCAGGCTAAGTCCAAAGGAGGATTACCTGTATTAAGGTTGGGGCCTGGGTAGAGTTTTGGTTCCTGTACCCTAAATTTTAACTTTGATAACCTCAGCTATTACTTAAATCTCCTTCAACTCATAACATAAAAAAATTTCCTATTTAAGCTCTCTTAAAGTTCTATATCTACATAAGCTTACTAGCACTTCAGCATTCATAGATCTAAGAAGTGTGACTTCTACCCCACACTGAAGGCCAGTGGAGACCCAGACACAAAGCATTTCTCCTCTCTGCCCTTCCCACCTTTTCCATCTTGGGGTGGATGATGATGCCTGCTGTTTTGGTTTGGTTTTTTTTCTTTCCTCAAAGCAACAAGTGCTGCTGATGACAATCCTTGCTTTGCAGTTGCACCAGTCTCCCCAGGGTATACATTAGATGCCACAAAGTAAGTGACAGTCTTAAACATGGTTAAATCCACCAGGACTTCTTCCATCCTAACCAAGAGGAGTGCTGTCCTGCTCTCATTTCCTGTTTCCAAGGTACTGCAGGGATGGTCATAATTCCTTTCTGAAGGGCTTGAAATTCACATTTCCCACCTCCCTAGAAAGTGTTACAATGATCAGGGGAGAGATTGGGATGGGACATTTCTCCTCTTGTAGGTCTTCCACCAGAAAAGGGAAATAAAATTGAATTCACTTTGTCAGAGAGAAGAGTAGTTATGGCTATGATGCCTGCTGGCTAGGGCACTCACTAGACAGAGCTTTGGCCTCCTCACTCTGCTTCAGGATTGCTTCTGCATTTTGCAGTAAACAGCTACTGCAGTATTGTTTATTGTACCTAAACCTTCCTGAGATCACCGTGAGAAGCCCAGGATGTTCCTTACCATCTGAGTGCAAACTAACAGGTATGCACTTTCCTTCTCGTCTAACTCACTTCTAATTGTTCTAAAAGTTGTCTTTCCACCAAGACAGTTTAGGAGTACCCCCAAATCTCATGTAGGCACTAGAGTACTCTAGGCAGCTGTGGCCTTATAGGGCAGGGTAGGAAAGGGCAATAGCAAGGCTTCGCTGCATTTCACACTTTTGGACAATTGCACCTGCTAAGATGGCACACACATGAATTATGTGATGTGACAGTGGCCATGCAACTGTGCACTACACATTTCCCACTGCACTTAGATCAGAGCTGCATCTGTCCCTGCCTTCTAGAAGGCCTGAAGCTCCTCTGCTTCTGCTCCATGGGGCTGAAAATCCAGTACTACAAACCCTGTCTCTGCATTGACAAAGTTCCTTCTTTTGAGCACTGCAAGTATAGTGTGGAAGTGAAGCCTAATGATATTTTGATACCATTCAGTCCTCGGTCTTCTAGATGATCCTGCCAGTAATAACTGCAGCAATGGCATTTAGCTATGGCAGTGGTATTTTGTCATAGGAACTTCCATCCACTGCCCACTGAACTCAGCCCACAGGTGTCATGTCGCAAAGGCAAGTGTACAGTTCCTCAGCAGTAAGACCTTCGGATGGCTCTCATGCACAGACAGGTTTAAAAACAGGGAAGGATCTTACAGATCCCATTTCTGGTCAGCAGAGCCATTGATTCCAGAAGCATGACCGGCTCATGGATATAAAAGTAGTTATGATGCAGTGTGTGGTCTTTTTAGGGAAAGGGCTATGGAAACTTCCCGTACAGATGCGGGCTGTGTCTCCTTGTATGTACTGCAGGGGAAATGGAAGATGAGAAACATCGAAAGTGGGAATTAAGACTGTGCTTTCATTTCCTCTTTCTTGTTTGTTACTTGGTCCTTCTCTAGTAAAAGAAAAATACAACAACAAACCCCTCAGCTGCACCTGGGTTTTTACATAAATGTTCTCTTCCACTTCAACTCGTTCACCTCCTGGCACTGAACTCCAGAAAATACAGCACACTCTCTCTTTAAGAAAGACTGCTCCCTGCCCAGCTGTTGACTTGCCTGAAGGTGAGACCTCTGCTTAAATTCATGGCTCCAGCTGTCAAAAGCAAAGAAAAGCAGCTTTTCCTTGGCGGCTTTCTGCTTTGGGTAGAATTTGACAACTTCCTCAGTCAGCAGAATTTAATCAGCATCAAGTGCCCACAGCCGCTCAGCTCCACCACTGCTGGGGCTGGGGCTGGGACAGGGGAGCCAGACCTGCGGAGGAGATGAGGGGGAGAGGCTGCAACGAAGCAGGCACAAACACAGGCACAGTCACCCATTTCTGTAGGAAAGCCAAAGCTTGTCACTGTCCAGGGAAAGCACCATTATACCCTTTGGCTTAAGAATTGCTGTTACCACCTAGTAACCTTAGCCAGCTTAGGTTTTGCTGTCCTCCTGAGAAGCTGAGGGCAATAAGTGGAATGAGTTATTGACAGCTGACAATGAGGCTGATTTCCAATGAAAGCTGGTGAAATGGGCTCAGGGATATGGTTTCCTAAACTTAAGTGAACAAGTAGAGCCAAGGGAGGAACTCTTGAGATCACCATGCCCTGCTTGCCTTCCTCCTAGGGACAAGAATGCCTTCAGTTATTGTCACATAGATGTCAACAAACTAAATGATCCAGCACATGTAGCAAAATTGTTAAGCCAAGTGCCTAACCAAAGGCCCAGCATTTGATGCATTCATGAGCCTCAAATGGTCAGATTGGACCAGCACGTGTAGACACAGGTACGCACAGACTTGTGCATGGACCCACCACAGCAGGAGGGCATCTGCTTTTCCCCAGTACCGCCATTTTCCTACAGCCGAGCCCCAAAATCCCACAGAGAGAAATCACGGGGATGAGCCCAGGATAAGGCTGCTGCTGGGGGCGGGGTGATGAGGCCCATGCTCCAGCCCTGTGGTGCTGTGTGTGTCTTGGGAGCTGTGCAGGCCTATTCTCCTCTGCTGCACCACACCATCACTGCAGAGCCAGACTGGCAGCACTGAGGCCCTCGTTTCAGGGTGCTCAGTCAGTGCAAGATGTCTGCTGTTACAGCAGGTGTGTGTGCACAGGGTGTTTTCTCAAGGACACTTTGTATTAGTGCTACCCATTCAAAATAACCCATTCACAGTAAATATCTGCGTATGTGTTTTGAACGCACAAGCTCCAGACATTCCTATACATGTGGTTCATTTCTAAGCACCTGCAGCTGTTACCCATTTCCTGACAATATCATCATGCCCATTGAGGAGAGGAAGGACATGTCCTGTTGTTGGCTTTTCTAATGTTTACCTCTTCCACCTGTTTGATATTAGCCTATATAATGGCGCAGAGTTAAATCAAAGGAGGCTGCTGCTGGAAGCAAACAGGAAAGGATGCAGTACCCAGGTTAAGGGAGGCAGTAGGCAGCAGGGCTGTGAAGAAACAAGTGTAGGGGGTATTAACTTGTGAATATCCCCTTGCTTCTAAGCAGAAGGGTGATTTAGTCCTTCTTAGACACAAGCCAGGTATCAGAGGGATGCTAAAGCACTAAATGCCCTCAGCTAGAAAAGAAGAGGGATAAGAAAGGAGGGGATGCTGTGAATGGAGGTAGGAGTGCAGGTAAAGGCTTGCTGCTCAGGGAATGGGGGAGAGCTTGCAGGTGCATTGCAGCCCAGGAGCTTGACAGTGATCAATGTAGAGCTCAGGCTGTGAACTGTGTACTCTCACAGCCTGTAGCAATGAATGTGGTGAGCTTTTTTCTCCTGCTCCTTTGTATTTGGGGAATGAACTTCATAAAACCTGCATTCATCGTTTCTGCTCAGCCACATGACAATTTCTACTGAACTGTGTCCTGGAGGGCTGATGCAGCCACAATAACAAGATCCCTCCTGCTCCAGTCATTAAAAACACCGCATTTCTCATTTCACAGTGCTGGGGGAGGGGACCGAGAGCAGCCAAGGAAGCAAATCCCACTGAGGATACTGTTACAATATGAAAGAGACTATTACCCAGTGCATTTACCTAGAGAACTTATCAACAAATGTCCTACCAAAAGACATACTTTTAATCTTATCCTGGCATCGCTCATCTTCCCCAACATTTACCTTCAAAAAGCTCTAACTGATAAGCAAAATTACAATCTTTCTTCCCTTCCTAAGCCTATTTAAAACTTTGCAAAGCTAAAAGGCACAATGCTGATCTTGTATAGTGTCTGGAGCCTCTTCTCAAATGCTATCCCCCTTACATAAACAGCTAATTGAAGACATCTGTTGGATGCAATTATCTGAATGCTGCACATTTGTTTTATACATGTTATTTTCTATATTACTTGGGGATAATGTATCTAATTACGTTTTTCTGACAGTGGTATTATTTTTGAAGGTGGTTTTCTACTGTCAGCCAAATTCCGTGAGTGGTCAAGTATTGTTCGTCAAATTTCTCATGAAGTTTTGGTATCAGTTGATGATGTAGATGTGCATGTTTAATTATTTTAATAACTCTTCCCTGCCTCCTGTAACTGGAGGAAGTAAAATGCATGGTCACGTGCAGCTCCTTAGCTTTCATTCACTGTAACACAGTTTCATGGCAGGAGGTGAACTCTGTCACAGGCTTTCTGTCTGTAGGATTACCTAGTGTATAGCCCTCTGCTTGAGGGAAATGGGCCAACTAATAATGTTGGATTAAAGAACAGATGGAAATGAATCAAACATACCTTCTTTTGGAGTCAGAAATATGTTGATAGAAGCTCTAAAATTTTCATTAACTTTTGTGACAGCAGCTCACAGTGACTATTTTATAAAGTAGTAGGGAAAACACTTTCAGCAAATGTCTGCAGAAAGCTTTTCTCTACCAATTCCATTTAATCTGTCTTCTAAAAAAAGGCCTCATAGTCCCTGACAGAGCCAAGTTGCTGCGGCTTGCTAAAATACCAGTGTTAGCTAAACCCAGGTAACTGTACAATCGTGCTTTTAGCTGGGGCAAATGCAAGATAAATTATATTAACTTTTCTCTGGGGCATAAACTAACATATTTCACCTCTTGGGAGGGAACATGATTGCAGGTCAGGCAGCGCAGCTCAGCTGATGGACCGTAATTTGCTTGCTGAGGTTAGCCTAGAGATGCTTCATGTGAAGGCCTGGTCCTTCCCCACAAGGACAACAAGGGTCCTTCCCTCATGCCTGACCTGGTAAGCACAGAAGGAAAGCATATTATTAGTGTTATTCAATTTGCATTACTGTGACACTTAAGAGCTCTGGTTTGGATTAGGACTCTGTTGTGCTGGGCACTGTGTAAACACACATGAAAGCATGACACTGTCCTCAAGAGCTGCCTGCCTTATACAAACACACATGGGAGTCAGGTGCAATTTCACACTGAGTTTGGGCTTTGTCTCCCTTAGTGCCTTGTGCTCTGCCAAGCATGTTGTCAGCTCTTGCAAATCCTCCATATCTAACAGCCCACACCTCAGTCTGCTCTTTGCTGAATTGGCAATTTGGCCAATTCTCATGTTTGTGTAGCATGCAGTAGGTTGGCTGGAGGATACTTGAGGCCAAGCTGGGATAGACCACATGAATCTATTTTAAGGGCAGCTACATAAAGCCCCCATGTGCTGCAGTTCTGATCAGTAAGAGCTTGAACTGGCTGAGCATGGAAAACAAGTGCCTAGCACTAGGCAACTTGGGTGTCAGAAGGGGACTGACCTGAGCCACCATGGGCAATGCTACAAGGCTTGCTGGGTCTGGTGTGTGCAGGACAACTGTACAGGGCTTGCTGTCCCATGGGAAGCATCTTCCTAAACTCCGAGAGAGGCTGTTAATAAACAAAAACAAAATTGGTTTTTTTTTACCTCGGAGTTGGTGAGTAAAGCAGGAACAGTGAGAAGCTGCTAGTTTACTCTGTGAGAAATGCTTAGTAGGCTGTTAATAGGACTTCTAGCTTTAGCAGAAGAAATCCCACCTAAAACTTGCTCAATAAAGATGAGTCGTAAGCAATGTCTGTGTTTTGAAGCAGTGATTCTTCCTTCACCCAATGTGGGAAAGGTGAGGTAACTCCTGAAAAAGAACTGCATAGAAACCTGTTTAGATAATAACCCTGTGTTCAGTGGCGTGTAGTGATAGTCTCATAGTGGTGTGCACCCAAACAGTGCTTGGATTTTCTCATTTGCTAGAAGTAAGTAAAGAGCTCTGCAGTAATCTTTTCATTTCCTCTCTTCCTCTCAATATTAAAGATCTGAGTACATTACTCCTTCAAAACTTACTCAGAAAAGCTACATTGCTTTTTATAGGTAGCCAGTAAGTTCAGCTGCATTCAAGGCCTTCTCCACAGAACGCTCTTCTGGACAGCATTCACCAGGATGGCTACAGCATCATTTACATGTATGTTGTACGGGTATGTGGTGCGCTTCTTGGAACTGCAGTGTCTTGAGGGTTAAACAAGTGATGTGGGCAGGCTGAGTCGGGGAAAGCGTTTACATATCAAAAGATATGAGAATTCTCAAAACCAGCACAAACCTAATAAACAAGTCTCATCAGGTGTCGTTCAAGGTGGTTTGGTTTTAGTCGGAAGTAAAAATGCAATGCAGTCAAGGTATTGTGGTTTGACTGATGAACCAGTGCTGGTCACGATGGGGCACAGAGCCTACACCATTTAATTAAACTTACAGCAGAAGGAAAGCGTCTAGCTTTTGTTTTAATGTATTGCACTCTGGCTCACTTGTGATCAGTCACTCCCTATTAAAAATACACATTTTTACTCTTGTGGACAAAATGCATAAACATTTGACCCCTAGAAATATGATATACAGCTAAAGACAGCCCTGTGGAGTATGTATGTGTGTTATAAATTCCCCCTATCTCACAGGAGCAGCATAGTAGAAAAAAAGATAATCAGTTGTGTCTCTTGGTCTCCCTCTCCATTCTGCTCCCTCATCTCCCTTGTGCTCCCCCTCCCTTTTGCTGCGGGATGTGCCAGCACTTGTCTTGGCAAAAAACACTGTTGGATCATAAAACTGAAGGAAACTCCAGCGTTTTTGTGACTAGCTCAGCCTCTACCAGGCCTCCTCTCCTCCAGCCCCAGCCTCCACCATGAGAAGAATGAATGGTGGTGGTACTGCATCTGGGAGATAGAAGTGAGGGGCATCCACAACCAGCACTATGTGTCCGCCTTTGCAAGTTCATAGTTCATGCTCTCATAAATCAGGGCCCTGCAATAGGAAGTGTGTGTAAATGCATGTGCCCCCCAGGCATATCATGGCAGAGATCACCAGCTGTGGTGACAGTAAGAAAGAACTGCCATTCAGTCTGGTCTTGGTCTGTCTTTTCAGTGGGGAAGTGGAGCAAGTGCTTGGGACCCGGGTTCTTCTCTGTACTCAGGGCACATCAGCTGATGGCCATGTGATTTCTATCCACTGCCCTTCACAACTTCTGCACCCAGCTACTGGCTTGTTTGCTGCTCTCCCTGTCCAGGCAATCTTTGGCATTTCTGGAAAGATTGCCTGCAAACCTCACCACCACCACTGCTTTTGGCAGCAGTGATTTCATGACACAGAAACCTGCCCATTAGGAGTTGCACAGCAGCTCATCTTCCAAAGATGCTACCAACCAATGGTCAGGTGATACAGCACTAACTCTCCTTCAGCCACCCTCAGCCTGGTCTGGATTTCAGCCAGGGACCCAGATAGGACTGACAGGTTTTAGTTCCCTTTCCTAGTATCTCACAGCATCTTTCCCAATTGCTAAAAATTAAATCATGAGTAAACATCCATGCTGTTCTTAATGCATACGAATCAATGAAGTCCATGCCAGGACTTTGGATAGTAAGGGTCTGACTGGGCCTTCTGCATCATAAATTGCTGTTAATAATTTGTGAAGCTCCATCCTAAGCTTGCACACTATTTTTCCCTTGTAAAATTTAATGGCAATTTTTTATATAAGCTTGTTTCCCTAGTCATTATTTTATACCATCTTGTTCTTGTGTTAAGGTCATGCTTTAAATAATTGCTTTTTCTCTCCCTTTTATTTTCTTCTCTGACATGTTTAAAGGCTCATCCATTCTTGTTGTTTTTTTTGCTATATAAATCAGTTTCTTTTAGTCTTCTAAGATGGACTCTTCATTTCCCTAATCATCAGTTGTTCTAGTCTATCTTTTGTGTAAATATGGGTGACAAGTGCTGTATATGTTGCTCTGGGTGATGTTTTGATACTGCTTTACACAATGGCAGTAATGTTTTTCTAATCAGCTGAAGTATCTTGTCTCATACATCCTGTGACTGCATTTACCTCTTCCATGGCTCTGCCACACTGGTAGCTTGGTTACTCTGTAATGAATCTTTGGTCTTTCTTCACTGATGTTACTCCTAAATGCTGTGTCCCATTTTTATAGCAGGAACTCCTGCTTCCTAGGTGTATGAGCTTTTGCGCTGTGAATTTCCAAAGCCATCAGTTTTTTTCCTGATATTCTATTAATCCTTTCTGTTGATCTCACCTACAGTAAATCTTTTCTGTCCTTACCGTCATCACAGTAAATTTCATTATTATTATTGTTATGCATCCATCAGCCTTGCTTAAGACAAATAATAATAAAAGCTCTTAAACTTTGTCTTATGCTGTTCCTGGTGGGAACATCATTCCTTAAGTTTCAACACAAAACTTCTGTTGCAAGTCCTTTTGTGATGAATGAATCAATTTCATTGATATGCCAGAAACTATGCATGGACCCTTATCCGTCTATTTCTGCTGGACACTTTTCTTCTGTTCAAGAAAGGAAGAGAAAAGTAGACTTCTTAACCATGCAGCAGAGAACAGAAGGATAGGATCGCCCTTTAGCAGAGCCAGTGGTGGGATCCCTAGATGTACTTGGCAAATCAGTTGCCATACCTATGGAGGAGAAAAGAAAAGGATTTCTGCTACTTGTATGTTCTTCCCAAGTGCTCTCTGGGAGCCATTGTGGAGGCACATTTCACTGGGGCTCAGCAATATCTGGCTGTGCTGTTTACTACAAGTACAGAAGAGGCTAGGGAAAAAACATCACACTGTCTGAAGTTTTTGTGGCAGTTCATTGTCTGCAATCTGGTCAGCTCCATGGGGGAAGTCTCAGGGCTATGAGAGCAGCTTTTCCAAACATTGAGAACAAACCCCAAGCATAAGTAAAAACCACAGAGTGTACAGTTAATACACCCAGATGTGCTGTCAGCCCCACAACACTGCATCAGAGTGGATGGAGTGTGTAAATCTTGGAGAGGTTAAAGCTGAGAGACCAGTGATGTGCATAAAGACTCTTGATCCTTCCAGGAGGAGGAGGGGGGTGAGGTGTTATCATTCTCCATTAATCACTTACATCTCCAACCTGCCTAAATCCTCTGAAAAGAACCAGCAAAGAAAACACCAGCTGCTGTAGCTCCTTCTTTTCCCTCTGTACCCACCAGTCTCCCTCCCTCCTCCCTGCCTTCCCCGTACTGTGTTTATTTTTACTGCTTGTGAATCAGCCAGGAACTTGCTCCCTGCAACAGGATCAGCTGAGAACAAGCTGCAGATTGAATGTTCCCTGAAATCCTGGGTTTGTTTTGTAGCTTACAACCAGCAGCAAAACAGTGGAGAAAAGGGGAGAAAGTGATACATGTCTTCTTCCTCACCCGCGAAGATAGGACTTTCATTCTACAGAGAGCGGGACTTCCCCAACTTGCTCTTTGAATGCATGGCAGCTTTCACTAGAGATTTTGAGCACCCTTAGCTTATGAAAGTCATTTAAACTGTGAGCACTTTGGGAAGGGAACCATTGTTTTATACAGGCGTGCCTAACTCCTACCATAACCCAGACCCACTGCACCAAAACACCACACTGCACCATATGCAGCACAACAGCTCTCCCTTCGGCAATGGCTGTTTCCTCTCATGTCACTGTGATATAAGAGCTACCCTGTCTTGAACAGCAAAAAGATTCACCTTCCAAACTCAGTCACCCCATGGCTACCCCTGCTCTGGTATTAGTGCCATGGCTCATAATGGGGCAGGGGCAGGTGGTCCATGTGTTAGTGAAATCGCTGCCCTGCTTAGCAAAAAACATCCCGGGTGACAGCCAGGTGCACAACTGGGGTAGTGAAGAATGGCAACTGGTGACAGAAGTGACTAATGGGGAGTAGAGAGATGAGAGAGAGGGGGACAAGAGAGAAAAATTTGAAGGAAAAAAAGGAATCAAAACACTCCCAAAAAAGCGTATGTGGGAAAACAGAAAAAGAAAAGCAAAAAAAATTCTTGGGAGAATGTGCATCTTTGTTAGCCTGGGCAGGGTTTTCTCTTTGGTTCTCTGAATCCACACTGTCTAATCAGAGCACCCACAAGTGCAGGACCTATCCCGGGATGCATTCTCCTGCCACACTGCAGTCCTGGTTCCCAGAAGGATCACATTATAGATCCCCAAGCAGTGAGAATTTGGAGAACCAGTTTCAAAGTCCTATTCTCCACAGAGCATGGAATCCCTTATTTACAGAGCCACTGAAATATTGGCTTTCTCCAGACTCTTGTGTTCAAACAATCCAAAGGCCACCCCAACATCTGCCATCTGACAAATCATGTAATCTGATTTAAACTCAGCATTTCAATTTGTATGCCTTTGAAAGGCATGAAGTGCTACCCTTGTCACCATGCCCAATGGAACAGCACTCTACTCATGGAGAGGGGCGAGTCCCTTGTGCAGCACTCCACCACGGCACGCACCAAGAGGCTGACTGTCATTTGGCACTGGCCTCATGCAGAACTGCTAATCTCTTTCAGATTGAAGAGACTGTTTGCTGCCAATATTTCTCTGCCAAAAGATAACTTTATAATACTGATAATCAGGTGCCCTGTGATGATAAAATGCCTGGTGCTTGCCCCTGTATGAAGTTTCTTGCTGACAAGCTGCTTATTATGGCAAACCATTTGTGCTATGGAAAAAGTGGAGTCTTTTACTGAAAAGTAGCAAAAAAGCCTTATCTTAGCCTAGAAGTGGAGAAAGTGCAATTAATTAATTTGTTTCTGAGTCTGACCTCTAAACATAATAGATTTTATAGCACAGCTATATATTGTAATTACAGGATACAGCAAGCCTATACTGTAGCTTGTAGTTGAGTGTGTAATGAGGAGTGAAAGATTGATGTTCAGTGTGGTCAGGTGACTAATACACTGGTAACAACTGAACTGGTCAAGCAAGAATAACAGGCACCTGAGATAGCACTGATGTCTTGCTGAATAATGATGTTGTTTCCTATGTTATCTTTAACCTAGGAATTAACTTGTCCTAACAGCACTGAGTGCAACACAACATTGAGACCCTGCTGTTCCATGTGTAGCTGGTCTCATGCCACTGTTCATCCCTGTGCTCTTTATCCTCCCTCAAGAGCACTATGGGATTTTCCCAGACTGCACATGATGTGCATATATATATATATATATAAAAACACTATGACAGATGATAGATGCCTTCTGAGAAACTTGCATTAATGATGCTTTTCAATTTTGTCTGGGAAAACAAAGAAAGAGATGATGAAGGTGAGAAAACATCATATGTTGATTGCAAAATAGGTGAAGCCAGTTTCACCTGAGGATTTGTGGGAACATTTTTTTGGGCCCTGAACATATCCTTTTTGTGATGTTCTTCATAAAGACCTAGAGCATTCTTCCTTCAGTGGAGTCCAGTGGAGCTATAGCTCTCCTGCTGTGTTCAAATGATGATAAAAACCCATTAGGTCACTATAAGTTTGAAACATGATAAATGCCCTACATTACTATGGCTCACTGATGGAGGTCTGTGCAAAACTGTGTGCTTTGCAGTTTAAGTTCTGGAAATCTTCCTGCTTTTACTGGCACTAAAACCCAATCACAACTTGTCTGAAAAAAAGAACAAAACAAAAAAAACCAAAACCAACAGGTGCAATTCTTAGGTGAATATTCCCTCAAAACGAAACAAACCAAACAAAACCCAGCAACAAAAAAAAACCCAAACCAACCAAACACCACCAACCAAACAAAACAACACCAACCACCCATCCCCCCAAAATAAACCCCACAAACCCCAAACAATTTTACAAAATAAATCATTCATCATTCAGTGTGGAGGTTTCTGGCACACCATTGTGTAAACCTAGTGCAATACCTGTATGCTGTATCTTCAAGTAATGCCACTCCCAAACTTTAAAAGCTGTAGGACTCAATTGTCACAGGTTTTTAAGGCTACAGGCAATAACAACGGGATACCTGCATTACTTCTGAGAATTTCTTTGGCAGTGTTGTGTTTAAGGCTCTGTGAGCTTGATTGGCAATGGCTGGGTTACCTGCAACTGCAAGCATGGGTGACTCACCTGGAATTTCTATAGCCTGAGCACTAACAAAGAGCCTGTGACTTCCAATCTGCCTGGGGCTCCTGTCTGCTGTCTGCTTCTCTGTGTGCCTTTGAAGACAACATGCATTCAGAAACAGAGGGGGAGGCTGAAATAAAGAGACGGATAGCAACAAACTCAGATTACAGTTTGTGTACTTGTGTTTCCTGTTTCTGAGTGTCTCCAGTCACAGTTACAATGCTTAATTTAATCTGCTTTACAGAGCTACCCGCTGCAACCCTTAATCTCAGAAGATGCTTTTGAAAAACAAGGCCAGTAAGTGAGGCAGGATTTGGATATGGCTAGGGATCATGACAGCTGAATTCTGGCATTGTAGCAAGCGATGCTGCCTGAGTGTGTAGGCAGTAGGAGGAGAGTAGGAGAGTGAGAGCACTGTGTGAGCTGATAAAAGTGGATTAAAGATTTGGCATTGAGCATGCCATTAGAGAAGGATGTTTTTCAGAAAGGCAGAGCAAAGAATCTTTGCCAGTGCTGTCCCTGCCCTAATGAACTGACCACTGCTGGAAATGCTTGTCTCAGGATGGTGCTGAAAACCATCTACTAGGATACATGAGATACTTTAGGTGTCATAAGAAGGCATGAGTGACTCTTGCTGACACTGATGCTGCAGAAGCACTGCATGTGGATCTCATATTCTCTCTCACAGGAGGCAGGAAGAAAGATAGAAACTAGCAATATTCACCCTGTTGTTTCAGACCTGCTGCCAAGGGGTCCAAGCTGTTTATATGGCAGAAGTACCTTCGAGCCCTTGCCACCTCAGCCTCGAGTGCCTCTGCCTCCTCTCTGCCGTTGTTGTCCATGGACCAGAGTGGGCCTGTGAGGTTGGGGGTGGCTGGGGCAGAGCAGGGAGGCAGGCGGACAGCTCATGTAGCAAACAGTTTTGCAATGCTTAGATCCTGCAGTTTTTGCTTTCCCCCTATTGTTAAGTGGCATTGAGCACCAGCAAAACAGGAAACCGCTTCCTCCAGCCGCTGACCCAGAAATCCCATGGCAGCTGCTGGCTGTACAGCGGCCTCCCCATACCACCCTGTTCCTAGAAAGTGTCTGGACATTTGGAGGAGCATTAGGAAAGAACAAGAAATACCAGGAAATATTGAATAGGCAAGTACACTTAGCGGCTCTTACAAGAAGGGAGCCATACTGGAAATACCTGCTGGTAATAGTCAAAACTGTCCTGTTTTTTCCTAAATTAGGGTTTGTAGAAGTGAGAGCAATAACACCTAAGCCAGTCTCTGTCACCTCACTCATCTGGTAGTGACAACAACAAACTTGTCCCTTTGTTTTGCCGTGCAGCTCTTGTATCAGACATCCTCACTCAAGCTGTGAAGAAACTATTGTTTTACAGGCACTGCAGCTTGTGTTGTGATCCTTAAATTTTGGAAGTCCAGCCAGGTCTCAGCAGTCCTGAGCAGCCTCAGCAGAGGCAGGAAACAGTGCTAGTGAGGTGGTAGGTGACCCTTTTCTTCCTGAGACAGCAACACCCCATGGTATCAAGAGAATATATGCTGCTTGAGTTTCTGTCATTCTGAGGAGACTGCAAATGGAGGATAGCAAAGACCTTGTGGCTCTTTTTCTAATTATACATCCGCTGGTGTTCTCTGATATCAAGGGCAATGTTGTCCTCCCTGGTGACATTCTGCTGACCTAGAATTCCCACCGACTTGCTTTGGGTTTGATTTTTTTTCTTAACATGGTGTGATATTCTTCATTCTGCCTCTGAAATACGTAACATAGACAAAAACCTCAAAAATCCTGTAACCTCACTGGGAACGTCTGGTGGAAATTTTTCACAACTGCATTTCTGTGTTTCTGAAAGTAGGACACACTGACGTGAAAGAAATGATGCTCAACCCAATCTCTGTCACCTCATTATTCTTGAGCTCCAACTTAATTACCTCCCTCATGCTTTGCACAGCTCGTAACCAGACATTTTGTGTCTGCCTAGAAATCTGCCATACAAAATGAAGCGATGACTATATACCTTCTTCTTGCTGGAGAGATGAGCTTTGAGGTTTGGTAAATATAATTTCTAGAGTACCCAGAAGGTGCATCATATTGTGTAGGCCTGATCCTGCACCACTGGAGTTCACAGATGCCTTATAAAGACCCACTGAAACCACGCTGAAGCTCATATCACAAAATTGGTTTCAAGATAACAGCAAAGTTTTAACCCCGATTAATTTGTGATTTATAGTTTACAGCTCCAAAGACAGAGTTATGTTAACAGCTCCCAAACTCTGACCTCCTGTATACCATTATGGCTGTACTGATGCCAGTGGGGTAGCAAGGAAGAATTTGATGGTTTATTTTCAGACAGTCTTTGAGTTCCTCGTGTGGGAGTTCATACCCCAATGTAGAGGGACCATGCCTGAATGCCTTGCAAAACTTACTCCTGGTTCAAAGACTAAGGTCAGCCATTTGAGTAGCCCTGTAACCCTAAAAAGTATGTGAGGCAAAATTAGTTTCAAGAGTAATAAATAATATGAGGTACCAAGATACTATAATTTTGGCCATGGAGAAGATACACACTGGGAGTTTGGCCACAGCAGACATCTGTGGGTTGTGATGATAGAGCACATTCTGATACATTTTGTTTGTTTCTATATGAGTGTCTCATTTGTCTGGACTCAAACCCAATGCTGTTGCTAGGTCACTTGTGAAGACTCATTATGGCACGCTCTCAGCCACACAGTCTCTTGTATGTGTGTACACTGCGGTGCCTTTTCCCAGCAGTGGCAGCGGGAAGCTGCTGACCAAGAACAGGAGAGGCTGCTGGAGGAGAGTGACGGTGAGGACAGTACAGGACAGGACAGCTTAGCTGTGTCACCTCACAGGTGCACTCCTTCAGAACAGGCTGCTCTTACACTTCCTTCTGCTCGGCACGCAACTGAAAGTTATTGGGCAAGTATACCTTCAAAACACAGTGTGGATGCCCATACTTTTCCAATCTGTTTTACTGCAGTGTTTTGCATTGGTTTTGGAGACTTGTGAGACTGTGTTTTGTTTGCCCTGTCCGTCAAAAGTAAACACATATGGTGACATGTTGCTGCTTCTCCCTAGGCCCTTCCTCATACTCTGGGAGTCAGCTGAATTGCCTCTTTAATTTCACTGTCCCAGAAGGTGTCACACACTACAGCACCCTTCACGGATGCATTACATACATGTCACTGCAGGGATACAGTGTCTCTGCTCCCCAGGGTGAGCTGCGCCACAGGGTTTCCCTAGAGAGTACAGATGACACCATCACTTGTACAGATGACCAATTCTGCATCTGTGCCGACTTTCTTTTGGCCTTTTTTTTTCCCCATTTTTTTTTTTTATGAGAAGGGGACTTGTCACAAAACCATTTGAGCACGTGTGAGACACTTAACAGTATGGTAAATATACATCCCTTATTTTCCTTGACAGAGCAGCTTTATAAAATCTGGACGGTACTTCAAAACCATGAAGCTCTTTTCTAACAAACAATCTTTTTGTGACTCGCTCCAGATAGGCTTTGGTTTGCACTACAATAGTAATGTGGTGCATTAGAGTTTCAGAAACATATCTATATCTATTTCCTGGTCTATTCCTCACAAAATATAAATCACCATTAACATTGCTGTTACACAACAAAAGTGCCTGTTGAACTCAAGGTTACACTTAACCTATCTTTGAGACTCATTTTGTGTAAATAAAACATAATATTGAATAAAATAGGAAGAATGCACTAAGGTGAACAGAAATGTTTAAGAATGAACTAAGGGTACACAAACTGGTTCCTAAGACATGAAAGAACACCTATAATTTCTTGTGAAGAGCTTCTCTTTGGAAACTGGCCTTCTCACCAGGGACTGAGCAGCTTTCTGGTGACACATCCTGGCCTCAGAAAGATATTTCTAAAATGCCTTGTTTAATTCTCTGTCTGAATCAATAAGATATTCAGAATCTCTCTCTTTTTCATGGTTACTGGCTGATCAGATAACACTGCTTTGTACCTCTGTATCTATCTTGTTCGACAGCTCTCTGATCACCGTGCCCTTGCGTGTCCTTTATTTCTTGCCACAAGTGCCACTTACAAAGAAGGTTAAGACCTGATCTTAGGACTGACATTCACCTGTACCCATGTAACCTGCTAATTGCTTTGCTGGAAATCCACCTAACACTGTAAAAAAGAATAGTAACAAATGTTCATTGCTCTTGTTAAAACTTTTCTTCTTTACTTCACTGGCACAGAGATTGAGGATGATTTGGTAGCTATTCTGGGGTTAATAGTCTTTCTGCCCAAGCAGATGCTGTTAAATGTTGGCTCTTGAAGGCTTTTCCTTTGCCCATTAATCTCATATCTGGTGAGGCCAGTAAGGCAGTGAGGTGTGCATCTCTGTTTTTACAGTGCTAATGATAGACTTGTAAAAAGGGGGTTGAGGGGGAAGAGGGGGGAGAAGGGCTGTTACTGGGGTTTTGCTGTAACACTGACGCTTTTTCCTGCGCATAGCTATACTTTGACGTGGTATGCTTGAACTTACAGATCAAAGAGACTTACCAGAATGATCCACTTGTGAATTGTTGGCTATTATCTGTTATTAACTCATTTTGAGCACTGTGGTGAGCAAACTGTAATTTGCAGTATGTTATTACATTTCTGCTCACTGTGGTGTGCAGCAGCTCAACGTGTGTGTCTGCGGTAGTCCATAACGAGAAGTAATCTTTTTTAGCTAATTCAAATAGATGTTTACCAACCTTACTAAGGTTGATTAAGAATTTAATTTACTTCTAATAATTTTGTTTTTCTCTTTCCTGCCCCTCCCACCACATTCAGGAGAGGAGAAGGTTTCACCTTCTCTGTTTCTCTTCAGTACACACTTGCTTCCAGGAAAACTTGGAAGCGCAGCAACAACCTCTTCCAGTTCTCTGCCAGATTCCCTTCAGGATTTAATGATTCAGGTGGCTTCATTTGCTAAATTTTTTCCAAAAAAAAAGTAGTTCTCTACTGACACCATATAATAAAGTTGAACAAACAGGAGGGCTGGTAGGTGACTTACTTTTATTGCCTGGCTCTAGTCACATGACAGATTGGGTTACAAAATACTAATACCCCTGCCAAATCTCAGGATCCACCAATTCCTCTTGCTACTGTTTTAATCCAACCTGTCTTTTCTTTTCTCTTTTTTTTTTTTTTCTTTTTTTCTTTTCCTAGAGGGCAGGAGGTGAGGGGAAAGGCATTAGACTGGGGCAGGAGATAGAGTGACAAGCAAGTATATCATGATTGGGAGTATCCCTTTAGCTCCTTCAGTGTTAGTTCAGCACTTTTTCGCCAGCTGAATAGCTTATTCCTTCCGAGTGTTGGCAGCCTTTGGCAAAAGTAAAGCAATGTCAGCATTCCTCTGTTCCATCTATTTTTTGGAAAATGAATCGTTAAAAATATTCCATTTTCACCTTGTTTGCAAGTTGTGATGAAGGCTTCTTCCTCAGTTAAATTGTGACATTCTGGCTTGAAAAACAACTTCAAGATCAGGAAGACAAGCTAACACACACATTAAAAAAAAATCCTCCTTCTTCCTTGAGGAAAGAAATTCAGGAATTCAGTGGAGCCGCTTCTTTTATTAGCAGTGAGACACATACTTTCAGAAAAATTGCTGATAAAACAACAGATTTGGAAAACGTAAACTTCATGCAACTCTCTGGAGTTCTTCGCAGTAGTTTTCCTTTTGTCTCTTCTTCCAGCATGCAGCAGATCCAGAAACTTTGGTGTTACAGGTTCCTGCGAGAGATCTACCTATTCATGTAGGTAAATGCCCACTATCTTTGTACAGTCTCCCATGCCATAGCTGCTCTGCTACTGATACCTCAGCTAGGTTAAGGTAGGCACAACTATGTCCACAGCGTATCAAAGGCATGCCTCAGCAACAGAAGTACCTCCTAATAGTGGGTTGAGATTTTTGTGCAAAAAGTGAAACTCCATCCAACAGGCACTGATGCTTTTTGTTGTGTACCAGGTACAGAGAATAACTACACATCTTTCTCCACCTTCAAGAAAGAAGAGCTGTTGTGGTACAGGGAAGTTATGAGATCAGTTTAAGGCAATGCAAGACTCCTTCGGTGAATTCAAGAGTCAGAATTCAGATGACAGCTGTAGTCCCTGTGTTTCAGCTAGAAGACCACCTATCTTCCCTGCCTGTTACCATCACAGTTTCCAAGGGGGAGTATGTTGCAATTGTTGTTTTTCTAGTTCTGCTCTTCTTTCACAGGTTGCCTATAAAGACCTGCAATGCTACTGCACAGAACTCATTGAGAGCCCTGCTCTGATTTCTGACAAAACAACTCTCTAGGAGTTTGTTATGAGTACTCCTGCAAATGGGCAGCATTAGAGGAAGCACATACCAGCAGTGACTCCTTGCATCTTCCCTAGTGGACACGCACTGTAAGCTGTCCAGAGCAGGGACCGCCACTTTCAACTTCACAAAGCTTTTGGCCTGTCAGTGCTTCGGACCGCAGCACTAATGAACACTTAGAAAGCCTGTTTTCAGAAGACCGAAATAAAATATATTCCTTGCTTCAGTTTCTATGGGATTTTTAATGCTACAAGAAACAATTAATTTTATTCTTAAGTTTTCCCTCCTCAACTGCAAGTAATTCAAGGGGATGGAACTAGATGATCTTAAGGTCCTTTCCAACCCTAACTACTCTATGATTCTAAAAACATCAGGAGAAGAATACCATCCACAGTGAGGGAAAGGCAGTGCTACATCTCTACACTTCCGACGACTCCAACATAATGGAGTTAATTTAATAAACTGATAGATTTTGATAAACCGTGGCCGTGTTGTGATGACCTGCTCCATTTGTATTTGTTTCCTTGTTCTCTAGGCAGTTTCATTTGTGTGTGTGCAATCACAGCACCCTCTACTGCCTCTTGTTTAGCTTGCAGAAGGGCAGCAAATGACTAAACTGAAAAGGACTTTTGGAGTGGCCAGACATTATGGATTGTTTTATACGTGAAACAACATCCCACCATGAGAAAGGTAACGCAGGAAGATAACTTCAGCTCTCTCTAGAATGCAGTCCCGAGCTCTTGAATGAGCAGTATGAGTTAATTCCTCAGGGACTCAAGCACCTATCAGCCTGAGAGCAGTTTTCCCTTTATCTGTATTTAAGTTTCACTTCTGTTGGCTGCATGGAGATACAAAAAAAAAAATAATCAGTGTTCCTACTGAGAAACTAGTTTTCCTAGCTCAAATGCTGCTTCCCTGTGTTCCCAGATCAACTAACCTGGGCCTGACAGAAAACCTCCCCCTTTCCACAACCTGCCCCCTCAGGAGCTTCGAGTATTACAGGCGTGGAACACCTCCTCCCTGCGCCTAGATGCCGGTTTGCTCTTAGCGGTTCTTTGTACAAATCCAGGGGCGTCCATCACCCATGGGCAACCAGCCGGTCACCCGGCCAGGACAGCTTGCACCAACCACCTCGGCACGGGGCCGGCAGCCTGAGCTGCCCTACCACCTCACTCTCCTCCCTTCGCCTGGCCGCAGGCCCGGCCCAGCGCCCCGCCCCTCGGCAGGCCACCGCCATCGATCGCGGGCGCGCCAGGCGTACTCGCCGAGCCCAGAGCTGAGGCCTGCCGGGGAGCGCAGCATGTGAGGGGCTGGGGGGTGCTGAGCGCTCGGTGCCGCTCCCCACAGCCGCGAGCGCAGGAGCCGTTTGCCTGCGGCACACGCCGCGCTATGCGGGACATGTAACGGGAGAACGGTGTATGCTGTCGGCGGTGCCTGCCCGCCGGCCAGAGCAGAGCGCCGCAAAGCCGCAGCCACCCCCACGCTCGACCCGCGCCTCCTCCGGGAAAGCACAGAGAACCGGGACGCGGGCGGCGCTAGCGAGCGGGGCTGACGTGGCGCTCCTCTCCGCGTGCGCGGCCCCGCCCCTTGTCGTGATTGCGCGTGCGCCCGCGGGTGGGTGCGCTCCAGTACGGTGTGCTTCCGGGCCGTGTCGGTGGAGGATGGTGTTGCTGGAGAGCGAGCAGGTGGGGCGAGCGAGCGAGGCAGCGAGGCTCCGTAGAGGGGCTTCTCAGAGCCCCGGGGTGCGCCGGGCCGGCGCAGCGCTGAGCCCTCGCCCGCCCCGGCGGCGTGGAACCGGCTGCGGGGGTGGGGTGTAGGCGTCGTTATACCTGGTACCTAGGGAGAGGGTGGTGAGGACAGAAGCCTTGGGCCCGCGGTAGGTTGGGGGGGGTTAGAGCTTGCTTTCCGGGGTGAGAACCTGGGGCCGGAGTCGTGGGGAAGTTGAAGCGGGAGTTCTCCCTCCCTCAGTGCTTGTTTCACGGGGGCTGGAAGGGCCCGGCCTGTGCGAACGGCGCCGGCGGAGAGGGGCGGTGGCTGCTCCACGGGCGTGAGGGAGGAGGAGTGAAGGCCCTGGTGGTGGCCTCCCGCCAAGGATGGGGTCTGTCTCTTGCAGTTCTTGACGGAGCTGACCAGGCTCTTCCAGAAGTGCAGGACATCGGGGAGTGTTTTCATAACGCTGAAGAAATGTAAGTTCCCGAGTCCGTTACTGGGTTGAAGAGGTGTGCTTCTAAATCAAACCTGGTGTGGTTAGCATGTGTTTTGAAAAGTACAGCTGTAATTCAGAGTATCTCAAAACAAGAGGAGTCCTATGAACATATCAGTCATCCTAGCTGCAGTACTGTGCAGCTGTTAACTGTGTTTCAAACTGCAGGAAATATTGGGGCTTTCTAATTATTAAGTAATAATTGGAAATAAACTTTAGACTTCTATGAAAGGAGAATATAGTGTTACCTTTGTGTGCGCATGTTTCTCTGGTTTCTGGCTGGCTGGCACTACTTGAGAAATTAGGTGTCTAGGCTGTGGTTTGACATGCCTTTAAAACATACTGTTGCTGAAGCAGGGGCTCTGAGCAGCCTGGTCTCATGGAAAGTGTGCCTGCACATGGCTTGGGGGGTTGGAACTGACTAAGCTTTAAAAGGTCCTTTCCAACCCAAACCATTCTGTGAATGATTTACACTTTTTTCCTGGCAGATGTAGTTTATTGAACAGATCCTTCTGGGGTTACAGAGGAAGGGTTCTGTGAACAAGTTTGCAGCAATGTCAGTTCAGATGGCCTTAGAGTCTAAGATGTTTTACAGATCTCACCAGCAGTTTTTAACATCTCATGTCAGGAGGCATCTAATGATTTTAGTGAAATACGAATAAACGTTCTCTTGCCTTTCAATACAGATGATGGCCGAACAAAACCAGTACCACGCAAAGGCCATGTAGAAAGTTTTGAACCAGCAGACAATAAATGTCTTCTAAGAGCAACTGATGGAAAGAAGAAAATTAGCACAGTGGTAAGTGACAATTTTTGGGTTAGAAATATCAGTAGCTCTACCTGTCCTTTATGTAATGCCCTGGATAAGTGAAATTTGTCTTTACATGTATTTCATGAGAACTACCCTCTTACTTCCAGAGAAACCATATGGTAGCTGAACACATTGCTGATGTTGGGATGCTGAAGTGTTACACTTACCTGAAGTCTTAGTGCTTACGCTCAGCATTACGGATGGGACAGTAGTTCATATGTTTGTTCTGTATGTGGGACTTTGCTTCAGAATGGTACTACAGGACAGTGAAAAGGGACTCTGTTTTCAGCAGCCTTGGCTGTTGTGTTTTGAGTTGGTGAATCCATTTGGAGTGAACAGGGAAACTGCTTCTAGAGACATGGGCAGAAGGATGCAGGGCAGATACGGAGCCTGCAGTACGTAGACAGATGTGTGGCTCCAAGGAGAAGAAAGGTCCTGCACACCTACACTCAAGCCTCAGATGACAAAGCGGTAGTTTACCTCAGTGAAATTACTGAAGGTTCTTACAATCCATGAAAGAACTGAATGTTACCAGAGTCTGAACCAGTAGGAAGAGGATCCTTGTTTCTTGGCAAGAACACATGGGCATGGGTAGACTCTTTTAAGCCTTAATCTTGCTTACCATACAGTTTGCTTTTTCACAGAGCTGTTTGTATTCAACTTTAGCGGACTTTAGCTCTCCTCTATTATGTAACTCAGGGAAAATGTTACTTTAAGAAATCTTGAGAGGATCTGGACAATAACATATTTTTATGGCCCTATGAGTAAATGGGGCCTTAGACTATTTCTTCACATTCTTTCCATTTGAAAGCACATGGGTTTGGGATGAATGGCCTTCAGAGGAATTTTATTAATGGAGTAAGGGGTGTTTTTGGTTTTCTAAATTGGCGAAGTCCTACGGCATTTTAGTATAGCCTACTTGCCACTGAATGTGGTGAGTTGATCTAACTGCTGCGAGGCTAGTCACTTGGTGAGTGAACATGTATTGATACTTGATTTGTAATAGAAGTCAGGGGTTTTGTGGCTAACCTCCACTGTTATTTTGTAGGTGAGCTCCAAGGAAGTAAATAAATTCCAGATGGTGAGTTTTGTATGCGTTGTATCTTCCTTTTCTGTAGGTACTGGGGAGTGGTCAGTAGGAAGCACTGGCCAGCTGTGAAGGGGTTGCCTCAATGCAGAGCTCCCATGCAGATTAACCTCAGACTACCCATCTAGCTGCATTTGTTACAAAAATAAAGATCCCACTGTATTTCATCTGACTTTCTGCATTGATTTAGAAACAGTTTTCCCAGTGTGGGGTGTAAAAGCAAGATTTCTATCAGACAATGCAGGTACCTGTCCCCATTAGCAATATGTAAATGTTATTTCTAGTATATTGTCATTTAGTTGTTGTTTTAATGGTTTCACTTGTTGTTTCAGGCGTATTCAAATTTGCTGAGAGCTAACATGGATGGCTTGAAGAAAAAAGACAAGAAAAGCAAAAACAAGAAGAGTAAAGCAACACAGTGATGGAAGAATGTCCTACCATCACTGTAATAGACATGATCCTTGCTCAAAGCAAAGTCCATTTCTTTTTGAGTTACCACGTGTCTTTGGCTTTCCTTCCAGCAGGATACTGGGATGTGATCAGTACTTTTGTTTAAACTGAGAGCAGAAGGTGCTTTCTATGGATTGCTGTATGGCAGGAGTATCTACAAGGTTATACTGAAATAGCTTTACAACACTCATCTGCCAACTAGTTTTGTACTTATACTGCTGTTTGTTTTGTATTATACAAATGGGCAGTGTAAAACCTGTTTAGGGGTAACACAGGGTGAAGAGAAATGTACGAGGAGCAAAGTAAGACTGGAGCGGGCATCTCAGTGACAGAGGCCCAGATTTATAGATAAGCCTCAGTAGTACCAGGAAAAGTGGGTGCCAATATATTACCAGGAACAGCAGCTTTCCCGTTTCTGTCTTATTTTGAGGGGCATGATACCCCTAAGGGAGCCAGCACAGTGCTTGAGCTCTTGCAGAGCCAGGCAGCTGTGCCTTTGCTCTGTGCTGATCCAGCTGCGCTCACCCTGGCTCAGGGTGGGGGCAGAGCAGGACTATGCACCATGTTCCCTTCTGACATGGCTTAAAAATGCTCATGTCACCTATACTTTTTTATGGCTTTATTCTGCCGTACATTTGGGGATCTAAATTTCCCCCTACTTCACATCTTACAAAGCAGCTCCTTTCTATGGGCAGATGTAAAAGGTGAATACTTAATTGTTCCTATTAAACACAATGGGAAATGGATGTGGTTGTAATGACTGATGTGACTTGTCTTGATGAATTGCTAGGGGTGGTATAGTTATCTTTGCCTTTAATACTGACTCTCCTGATGCTACTTCATGTATTGCTGCTACAACTTTTAACAGTTCTCAGAAGTTCTTGGGTTTGTCTTTGAAGTTATCTCTTTACATAAGAGAGGAGGAAAACTAAGTAGGTACTTCTTAATGCAGTCAGCTTGCAATGGTAAAGGAAATCATTTGAGTTAAAGAAAGAAACAGTAGTAAGCTGTTTAAAAAAGGTACCAGGTGGGGAGGGAGAGTAAACACCAGTGTATTTGCAGGAATCTCTTAACTTCTGCATATTCACTCTGTAAGTATTTTGTGAAATTTAATGCATAGGTAACTATGGCTGCTGTAACTCATCTTTGTGTTTGCTCCGCTTCATTGTTTGTGATGGAGCTGTGTTACAGTTTAGCTTCAGGAAGATAATTTTAAGATTCCCATTATCACTGTGACCTTCAAACTTAATCTGAGGACCTATGTGAAAAAAGGTAGTTCAAAACTTTGGTTATGCCTCTAGCAAGTGCAGGTTTTTACTTCTCTTAAAAGGCCTAGGTTTAGGTTTAGGTCTGAAACAAGTTTTTTTCCTGTATCGGTTCTTATTTCACCTCCCTGGAAGTAGCTGCCTGATTTGAATGCAAAAGTACAGGCAGGACAGGTGTAGGCAGCCAGGCTTGTACCAACTCAAAAAGCCCACCCCACAAAGTTTGCAGTATACTTCTCAAGAAGGCTTAGTAGCCAAAATCTTTTATTATTATAAAAACCCTTATTCAAAAAAGTTTAAAACAGTTAGTTAGAAGATAACTCATCCTCTCTGATCCTTGAACTGAATTTCAGTGCTGCTGTTGCACGTTGATGGCCAGTCTGAAACTATTAAAAAAAATTTTACAGCTCATAATCTCTTTTGTGGCATACGGGATCCGAATTACATGGTAATACGTGTCTGTGGCTGTAGTCAGACTTGCTCCTTAATTGCCTATAAAACTTTTATTTCCACTATGTGACATAAATTTACAATTTTATATTACACATGAAATTCAATCAGGACACATAAAAAGGCAGTAGTTGCCCGTTGTAAATTATTGGAGCTTTTTGAAACTTCTTTTGACAAAACGCTGTTGTTTGTTAGTAAAAGCATCCCACAAATGATGCTTTAAGAACTAAAACAAAACCTTGTATTCATCTCGGTAACTGTACAGGATAAGTGCAGGAACCCTGCAGAGGGAAGGAAAAGAGAAGTTTTAAACTTTGGAACTGCAGCTTCAAAAGCTACAATACCTATGGCAAAGCTCAGCAATAAGCTAACAGCAAAGATGCAGTAGAAAAGCAAGAAGTTTTAGTTCCTTTGCATGTGGCTGCAATTTTCCCCTTCATTCTCTTTTTCCATTTAGCCTGCTCAGTTTTCATTCGGTGATCTGAAGGCTGACAGCTAAGCAGTACTCTGTGCTGGCATCAGATGGGAAAGGAAGACTTCTTCAGGGATTGTGTTACATTCATACCCAGTAAAATTCCCAAAATTATAGAATGCTATTTGGATGTAATAACTGGGTTCTGTTGCTCACAGCCTTGCAAGCCACAGGAACGAAAAAAACTGAAGTTTCACATGATAATTAGTTGCCTTGGTAAACATAAGCAATTTTGGTGCATCTTGAAGAGAAAGGAATCAAAATCAGTTTCTGGTCTCATTTAAAGGTTAAGTAGTACCTTCAAGCTGAACATTGGTTTAAGAAAATGTATTACAAATGAAACCCACAACATGACATAAATATCCAGGTCTCACTGAACTGTACCAGTACCTGCCAACAGATGCAAATTTGAGGCTTAAAACCAGATGGGGTCAGACTCTTTCAGCCTTGCCAGAATCCAACAAGGAGACTACAAGTTGAATGTGAATAGTTTTATGTTTAGAAAACAGAAATGGGCTTTACTGCAGGTGTTGAGAGGGCATGTATTGTGTTTGCTTAAAATCTGTCAGCTATGCCAGACTCCCACAGTATTCCTTCAAAGCAGGAGAAATTAAATGAATTTTGAAAGGCAAGCTGAGTAGGTGAGTCCCTCCCATGAGAAAAGAGGGTTCTTCTGTAGTATCTTAAATATATATATTTATATATATAGTATATATAAAGAAGTATTCTTCCGCAGAACAACAGTATACCTGACTATGCAATTGTTGGCTCTTCAGTTTTATGAACAAAGCAGCAAGTGAGGTAACAGTGGGAATACATTTCAGAATTTCTTGAAAAGGCTAATAAAAAAAAATCTACATGTCCAAGAATTTACATTTGACCACAAGTGGATTAGATGGCCAGTGAAATTTTCCCATACTCAAGGAACTATGCAAGTTTTGAGAATATTTCTTTCTTCCTCAGGGAGCAGGAAAGAGGAGGACAAACTAAGAGCAGCTTATTTAAGTAAAGTTTGAAGGCAGAAATAATTGAGGTATTTTATGTGTGTGTAAGAGCTTAACAAATTTACCTCTTCTCCATTTTGATACTATAAATTTCATCACAAATTGCTTGTAAGTACGAACATCTCTGTTTTGGCCATCGTGACATCAGTTGTCTTACAGTAGCATCAAAGGCTTGTCGATCTCCATCAAACTAAAAATAAAATTGACAAGGATCTATGATACAGTCTTACATTCTCTTGTGAAGGAAACACTTCTCCCAATAGAATTCAGTCTTTTGAACACTGTAATGTCAGTGCTCCTTAATTAAATGTTTCAAACAAAATTCATATAAAGAACATGTGATTTTGATTTTTTTTAAATGTGCTAAGAAACTGGTCACTAATTTCTTAACACAGGTAGTTTAGCAACAAAAAGGTGTAAGCAAAAGGGCTCTCTCAGTTTCACAATGCTGGATAGAATGTGAGAATTGTGGTGTAAGGGTAGCCAGAAGTGAACAATGCAAGCTGTTCATGTGCCTGGTTTTGGTAAGGAAAAGGTGATAAACTATCTCCATGATTTGGACAGACTAGATAAACTATTTTGAAAATACTTTTCAAACCTTGCACTGGGATCTGATGACAAGACAAAAACTCCAGAGGAGCAGGTGAAAGGTATGAAAGCACTTCCAGGGAGGATGCCACTCTTGAGTTTGTTTTGTGGGGGTTGGGGAGGCATCCGTCTTACTCAAGACCTTCTGACTTTAAAGCTACTGTTGTTATTAGAGGAAAGAAGAGAGCTTTGTCCTGGTGGCTTTTTTCACCTCAGCAAGCAGTTTGAGTTGTTAAAAGGTGTCAGTATGATGTTTATATATTAACTTTTTATCTTGGCTTCATTAAAAGATATTTCAGCCACTGTTCTTTAAGCAACTGCCTCAGTATTTTGAGTCCTCCTTCATTAACAGCTTCAAGAGACATCTTTGTTGAAACTGCTGTTAATGCTTATTGGCTTCTGAAAATGAGCAGTAAGGATTCATTTCAGTTAACTGTTCTTGGGGAAAAAAACAAACCAACAAACCAGAACAAATCAAAAAACAGAGCTTTGGCTTAGGACTTCCTAATGCTGTCAAGTGTAACCTGGGCACTTGACAAAAGGATTTTTCTAGCCTGAGTCAAGCTTCTTGGGTAAAAACAGTTCTTACAAGTTTTAAAACCTAATTCAAACTCCTTGAGAAGAAAAACTTGTAGGTGAATTTTACATTCCTCTTCATTACAAGCAGAATTGATCATCTATTGTTCAATTAGGGTTTTAATGACAATATTCAGTTGCTTACCTCTAATGATAAGAAGTGTATCATAGTTGCTTTTGGCAGGTCTACCTGTAAAAATACGAAGAAATCAATACAGTTGTTCTGTTACCGGTTTGCTAACTAGAGGTTAGCTATACTGAAAGGAGTCAGACTTCTGATTTCCAAAGAAGCACTCATGCTGGTAGAACTGGGAATTTATCAAGGTTTTAAGCATTTTAAATAAGTTCTTCATGGCAGATTCCATTATGGAAAGATCCAGACAGCAACTGCATCATCCAATTCAATTAAGAAATTAAAATTAATTCAAGCTTCTGCCAAATACTTACTGCTAAAATCTCAATCTCGCTCGTCTTCTGTTGCAGGCTAGAAATGAACGTCTGAAGTCTTGTTTGCACCTGGCAACAAAAGATGGGCAAAAGTAAAATACACTGCTTCTGTAACAGAGGTGGGGAACACTTATTTTAACAGAAGAGGCTGCTTCTAACACAAGATACAGAACTACATCATATTTAAGCTAGAATTCACATTTAATATAGTTTTCAGTAACACTTCCACCATAATCCTTGATGAGTAGACAGGAAGGAGACTGGGGCTGAGCCACTCCTCCAGCAATGGTAAACACTTGATAATACTGGTACTAAATACTTGGTAATACTGTACTAAAGTAGACAGAACTGCACGTTACAATGTGTATTCTCACGTATGTAGTAAAAACTTCCCTTTTGTTTCTGGGTGTTAAATAACTTTTCTGAGGAACATGAGAATCTGTGACTGGATACAGTGAATCATATCTAGTTGAAGGATAACTCATTTGAAAACCAAACCAAGGTAGGAGTCATGCCTTGTAACACTTCTTTCCAGAGCAAGCAATACTGAAAAGGTAGTACTTTACAGACGTAGCTGCAGCCTTGCGCTATATTGTCTTTTGTACCTTGGAAAGATGCTTTTATGTATTAAAACCCTGAAAACAGCAAGTCTGTTTAGCTCAAAGCTCAGAGAGTAACATCCACTTCTTTATTTGGGTTCTGAGAACTATTTATAAGGGAGGATTTTCTGTTGCACACCCACATTTGGGCTGAAAGGGTGATAAGATTATAGTTATGTACAATCTATATAATCAAGCCAATAGCCATGAATGACTAACTCTTGACATATGTTTCTAGTATCATTTAATCTTTTCTACATTATTACAATATTACATTTTAGGCAGGTTTGCTCACTTAAATCTGTTATTTCTTTAGACCTTTAGTTTGAGACAGCATAGTGAAATACGTAAGTATCTGTTACATACATATTACAAATTAACAGCATGTTGAACTTGTATCTTTAACATGTTCCAGCAATTACTAAATAAAAAGTTCCAGAAAAATGGTTCCTACTAAAATAAGATTTCTAATATGTATGTACAATGATGGCTGAGCAACCATGTCACAGCTAATCCCCAAGACCCAAAATGTTATAAAAAGGTGGTCTTTGCTTTCAACCCTTTGTGTTGTTCATAGTCTATTTTATAGAATCATAGAATAGTTAGGGTTGGAAATGACCTTAAGATCATCTAGTTCTAACCCCACTGCAGGGACACCTCACACTAAACCATGTCACCCAAGGCTCTGCCCAACCTGGCCTTGAACACCGCCAGGGATGGAGCATTCACAACTCCCTTGGGCAACCCATTCCAGTGCCTCACCACCCTTACAGTAAAGAACTTCCTCCTTTATATTTATGAATAAAGAACAGGATGTGTATCTGTAAGGTAGGTGATAGTGAAAATATGAATTCTACCATTCCTTAACTTTTAAGGATCACCTCTTAATACTTATTTAATGTATGCGTACCTGAATTTCTTGACGACGCCTGGCACTGGCAGATAATTTTTCAGGAGCTATAACACTAACATTAGGCACTGCAAGAGTTCCATGTGATTCAAATACACCTAAAATGCAAACATATATTTTTAGATTACACTCCTTCTTTACACAAGAAGTAGCAAAAACCAGAAAATTCACTAATATTAATAAACTAAGATCTGTATAGTAAAGGGTTCAAAGAGCTGCTAAAAAACCCCAAAGTGAGTCAAGTAGATAGGATAGTGAAACACATGCATGTGCATTCTCAGATGCTCACTTACGACTTTGAAGGACTGGTTGATAAGACCAAGAAATGTGATATTTTGTATCAGTGTTCCCTGAAACTAATAAATGGTTCCAAATGGCTTGCAGAATTTTACACTGAATGTAGCATACCTAATACCAAAACCAGAAAATCTATTACAAGAATGAGGCAACTATTTAATGCTTAGTCCCAAAGCAGAATCAATGACAAAACAAAAAACCAAAACCCAGCCCCCAGTTCACCCAAATAACAAGAATAAAAATTTGAAATGGCGTATTTCAAAATCCAAATTGCCACTTCTGGTAATCACACACACACACAAAAGAATAATAAAGTTAAGCATGGCCATCTCTTTCTCTCCCTGTCATGCAAGGTGGGGAGGTGTTTCTTTAAAAATAACAACCATCACCACACACTGTATCAGTACTTCATAAAATAATTACCAAAAATGTCAAACTTTATCCACACAACGAATGCTTGATATTATTCTTTATATACAAATTTATAGCATCAGACTAAGCACTGCAAATCTGTATCTAGAAATGTAAAGGCATTTTCATTTGAAGAAAAAAAATCTTAGTAGAACAGTAGGTCAATGTACATGGGTCTCAGCACTGTAACAATCACAGGTCATGTCATTTTTCATCAAGATGATGTTTAATTTCCCCTCAGCTAGGAAATGTTCATGGGTGTTGGCTTTTCACCCCTTCTGAATCACTACATCAATGAGTGCTTATGTGGGGAATATTCTGTATATTGCTCTGAGCACTTTGTTTAGAGAAAATTTCACATTTAGATCACTTGGGACAACACTTGAGAGTAGGAGGAAGTGTCTCTAACCAGAGGCACTGCTGGGAAACATTTTCATGCTCTATGGTAATACTTTTGAATTTTATGTTCTAGCAGTATTTTCTTGTAAAACAATTATTAATCAGAAACAGTTTGTATGTTCTTAGAAACTAAGTACCTGAGATATTAGTAAATGATCCCTTCTGACTTGGTACTGAAAGATTATCTGAGGTTTCTCTAAAAATAAACAAACAACAGCAGTTAAGGAAACAGATTTACAATAATGAAGAAATACTGTAATAAGAAATGGTTTCACATCATTATACAAACATACTTATTTCAATCTGACAGATAAAAAAGTCTATGGACATGGCCCATATCCTCCAGAATAAATTCTATTCTGGAACAGACAGGAAATAGCAAAAAAATTACATTGCAAAATCTGATCTAGAAGCAATCTTTGTGATTTATGGATGCAAAAAATGTGTTCCCATCATGCAGGAGTGATTTAGATCCTAATAAGAGAATATATTTTAAGAATATTCCCTCTAAATTATTAATCTACAACTCCTTACAGGTTTCTCTGAGATAATATTAAAGGTATTGAACTAATATTTATGTTTAAGATCGCACATATTCAAAGAAGCTTTCAATGGTTTGGATTTCTTTACTTTGCACATTCAGGATTCATTAACAAAGAAATTTACCAGTGCTATTAGAATAATAGTTATTGCATTTCTCTGTTTAGTATTACCAAACATGGAATTTTCTACATTCTGTTCTTAGGATCTAGAAATAAGGTAAATTTTAGATAAAATTATTTTCTTTCACAGCTTCTAACAGATCTTGTAGATCTGTCACAAAACACATGAGACTTGGGTAAGTTGTGAAGTTAAATGGCAAGATTGGCAGAAGCCAGAAAAATGAGAATGAAGACGTGGGTAGGAGGGGTAGCAGGAGACATTAACCACCTGGAGAAACTACTGCTCAAGCTGGGCATTTCCCAGCTTAACGATTTCCTTTATTGTTAAGTCTATTCAGAAATACTACGCATGTCAAATGTGTTAAGCTTTTGAATTCTAGTTTGTGTGACTAACCATGTCTGCTCTTGCTGCCAGTACACACACACACATAGATTTACACACATATAAGTATATATAGATGTAAATATATATAGATGTGTGTAGAATTATGTATTTACAAAAGGAGATGTGTGAATAACAGCTATACTGCTTATGTATGCAGGTGTGAGTGTAGCCTCCCCTGGGAGTTCTGTACTAACTTCTACTGGTGACAATAAATAGCAACGTCAACAAAGATAGGATGATGGGGTGTTCCTGTGTACCCCGAGTCTTTGCTAGGTGTTACTTTCATTTGTGCCTGCTAGGATGTACAAGTGTCCTACACTTTCATTTTTACCATACCAACACTGCCTCAGAATGAAAGGGATTTGCTGCTGTTAAGTCTTTGATTACACAGTGCATGTAATGGGACTTCTGGTCAGTAACAGGTACTTGCTGGCAGTCCTGCATACAGACAATGCTGGTGTTCTGGTAGCATTTGAGCTGGATAACTGCATGACCTTTTAATTTGTGAAGCACTATGGATGTCTGAATGTAACAGCAGCTACAGAAATCAGTCTCTTTCTTAATCTCAACAGAATTCTATAACCAAGCTTTTGCTGTCTTTTCCCCTCAAAATAAATTCAGCAAAGCTCTTACTCTTTATAAAATAAAATAAAGATTTAACTGAGCACATCTTAAAATTATTTCACTAAAACACACATTCACTTCTGATTTTGACTATTCACATTGACATTTTATGTTACTTACCTACTACATCTTTCATCACAGTTTTTAGTTTTCAGTTTCTGCATCAGGTGATCTAGTAAGTCAGATTCTAAAATCCTTTTCTCCGTCTGTCTGTCTTTCTCAAAGGATTTCACCTATGATGTAGTTCAGTGAGTCTTAAGATTGTTGATTGTTAAAATAGCATACGAATAAACTTACCAAATTTAGTCAAAACCAAACTGGACTATTCACTCATTAAAGGTGAAGCAGTCAAAGGTATGAAGCTAACATCATGACGAATCAATCACTGCCAATTAAATCTCTGATAAGATTTTTTTTTCCCCAACCAATTTCCTCTGCATTCCCAAAGCTTAAAATAGTTTGGTTACTTGTATTTAATATGTAGTAATTTTTTAACAGAATTGTTCATGGGTGCAAATACCACATAAGTAATAGCGTATTTGGTTTGGGGCTTTTTTTAGCTAAGGAATTATATTAGAATATGGCCTGCCTTTCAATTTGCATGAGTTAGAGCCTTGAACATTCAAAACTTTGAATATCTGCTCCATCTTATTCAGTAACACCACCATTTGCCTCCTTAGCAGATTCTTTGTTGGTTTTGCTTCAATAAAACTGTATTTTAAAAACTGCTCTGTAATAAGTCTCGTGGAAAACATTGATATATTGCATCCTCATCATCAAAATCTACTTGTTTATACAGTTATTGCACAGTTATAATGACACCAGCAGTAATAAGTGGAAAATATTTTTGTAATGCCCACTGACCAGGTAACATGGCCATCCAAATGCTGTCAAATGGTTACTTTTTTTTCAGTCAAAGAAGGAATTTTTATTCCAAAACTAATGATCTTTTTTCTAATGATCCAGAATCAATAATATTTAAAGACTTTTAACTTCTGACAAGATTCCAAAACCACAGGCTGCAGAGCACAGAAAGTGGTAATTCACCTTGTGACACAGTCCAGACTTTCCATCTTAACCTCAACTTACAGATATGAGGAATGTGGTTCAGACTCTACCTGTCTGAACTACATGGATTTATTTAGATTTATGTTTTAGTTGTCTTTGTATTTATCTTTATATTTAGTAATTTTATGTTTTCAGGTTAGATATAAGGAAGAAGTTCTTCCCTGTGAGGGTGGTGAGGCACTGGAACAGGTTGCCACAGAAGTGGTAAATGCTCTATCCCTGGCAGTGTTCAAGGCCAGGCTGGACAAAGTCTTGGGCAACATGGTCTAGGGTGAGGTGCCCCTGCTCATGGCAGAGGGGTCGGAACTAGATTACCTTAAGGTCTTTTCTAACCCTAACTATTCTATCATTTTGCATTTGTTTTGTATCATGGAAAGCTGGAACTGGAAACGTCACTGAGCCATCTCATTATTTTTGTACTTTCAAAGAAATCAGACACAACAGAAATGTTTTTCCACATAAAGACACCAATGACTCAAAGTCAGCATCTTTGCATTCATTTTTCGACTTTCCTAGAGGAAAGGGAGTCTGTAAATAACAGTGTCATGGAGGGATAAAAAGCTTCAGAAAAACTTTCCACTACTTAGCAAGTGAAACTGTATTTACTGAATTTCATCTACTTAGATACTTCAGTGAAAATAACAATGATCTTAAAAAAAGAAATGCAGAACAGATTATAAGTCTGTAACACCATCAAGCATTCTCTGGTCCCACACTCACCTTCACATGACTTCCTTCTTTATCTGACACAAGGGCCACATACATAATCCCAGAGCATCTGCAATATTCCTGCAGTTCTTCTTGGGACTGAAATGGGAACAGGGGAAGGGGAATGGGACCGAAATCTGACAGATTATGAAATTATCACTTAAGCAATAAACTTAAGTCTTCTGTCCTTCATTAAAACAACTTTATATGCAGCAGCTACACTGATTATATAAGCTTCTAAGAGAAGAAAGCTTTATTAACAAGTCCAACAGCTGAAACTTCATTACGCATATATTTACACACCTAACGCTCCTTGAAAGTTGAAATCTGTTTAAGTCTACACTAGAGAAAGAAAATGTCTAAGCCTTGCAGTCCTAATTCCCACATGGAAGGGCTAGCTGGATCTAGAAGCAAAGATTTCACAGATAACTGTAAAAATGTGCAACATAACATCAATCCAACAGCCACCACCCCACTCTCTGCAACTTTCAGTAATATGTCAGTCCTGCATGACTGGTACTGTGTCATGAAAGCTGATTCCAGCCGTAAGCCTGAGGCTGCCTTACATCACTATCAGTGTTGAGAATGATGTAAGTCAGCTTTACTGAAGGGCTTGCTATGCTGACTTAGGAGTGGGCTGCAAGACAGCATTAGACAGAGACAAGAACTACTCAAAATCTTCATTACTTTTAAGAACTGCAAGAAGAAAAGCGCTCAGGGTGATCATAGAAAAGCATTATGATCTGGATTTTTTTAGTTTTGAGGGACTGAAGCCATTGGAAATGTGATGGTGAAAGATTACAAAAAAATCAGGCAATTAAGTGAGTGAGCTCAAAACTGTCTGCTCTGCAGCACATGAATCAGAATGGACAACTGCACAGCATTCCGTTAGTCACCAACTGGCGTAATTAAAGGTGACCCAAACTCATAATCCTCAGGTAACTTCCACTGCTATTGAAAGGGATTTCCTCATTGCCATGGAGCTCCCTACTCCAGTGAGGAAGTCGGGGACAAAGCTCTGTTCGGTTTCAGCTGCAGACAAAAGGAGCATAACTCAGCTTGCCACTTTCTCTCCCTCTTACCACATGTCTCTCCAGGAACAACATGGGTACCCCCCCCAGTGTATCTAGTAGCTGAGTTTACTAAACTGTTTTTCTAAGAGTAGAATGGTCAATATTCCCCCTGTACCTACTAGTCTTCAGCCATGTGGATAGATTTAAAAGTCAATGCTACCGTTCTGTTCTAGACATGCCCTTTATTAAGGATTAACTCAGGGATTCTACTTGCAGCCCTCACTGAAAGGAAAACTCACCACCTTCCCTGGTACAAATATGCTTCTGCTTTGAGGCACCTCCACTTCACTTGAGCTACAGTAATTTTAAATTCATTATGCAATTTTTCCCCCTTTGATTTCAACAGGCCTTGGACTCTGCTCTCTGTGTATAATTAGGGAAGCTCACTTAATTTATTTCTGCTTAGAGGAGTGCATAAAGATACTCCATCGCACTTCTAGGTACTCTGGGATGTACAAAGGAAGAATGCTGCAAGCCCAGTGAATCTTACAATTATTGTATCTGAACAGCATGCTACATGCTCAGTTTTATGAGTCTGTAACTTAAAAAAAAAACACCTAGAAAAAACTGAAAAAGGGCAGCCTCAGGCTGCACTAATCTTAAAGCTATCAACAACATAATTAACACAGAGATAGAAATTCTACCTGGGACCAGTCATACATTATTTCTGCTGGAATTCCTACAGTCCAGAGTTTCTGAACAATATTGATAGCTCTACCCATGGACATCTGACCAACACTTACAACCAGCAGGTCACATGAGCTGACAGAAACCTGAAGGGAAAGTAAAACCAAGAAGGACAATATTAGCCATGAGACCTCCTTTTCCCCTTCATAAGGCAGTGAAAGTAACAAAGAGGATAAATATGCTAATGCTTTTCAAAATCCATCAAGCTGAAAAAATGGGCTAGATCCATCTCTTCTTAGAGCCACAATCTACCTGAGCATGTCTGAAAGTCACTGAAGCTTGCTCTTTGATAAAAAGCATCTGCACAGCCTCAGCTTGCAAAGTATCCTAGCCTATTCTGTTCTTCCTTTCCTACTCTGCCTAACAATGTTAATCTATTCTTAGAAAGAGAAGTTTGTAAAATGCACATGCCACAACCAAGTGAAACTGTGTGGCACTGTACAAAGTAGTCCATTTTCTTAAGTTTCTTTCCATCTCCACCTTCTATACTTTTATAAGGGCAGAAGTGGTGGGGCAAAGTAACATTTGCTAGCTACTACAGTTGTACTCTTCCATCTGAAACAATCTACAGGCTGAGGAAGATGTCACATTGAAATTAGAAAAAAAGGGATATAAGCCTGAAGATCCTCTTCTCTTTCCCTAATTCTTATATAATAATATATTATAATTTATTACTAAACTAAATAATTCGCTGCAGAGAAACACAGAAGAAAACAGGTAATCTTGATATCTGCTGTCTACTTCAGTATGGTATTATTTTGGGACACAGCTGAACACCTTCTTTTTTACCCATCTGTGGCTACAATTAGGTTAGTAAACTGTCAGGAGCAAACAAACAAACAAAGCCCCTGTATCCCGCCCCCCTCCAAAGACTTACAGAATCCTCCACACTGGAAACAGCAGCAGTTATTTTATCTATAGCTATGCTGACTCCAACAGCTGAAGGAACAGGTCCTATCGTCTGTGGCCCTCTAAATTGTGGAATCTCAAAACAAGACAAAAACAAAATGGAAGACCTAAATAATTATCTCTGCAAAATGTCAAAAAGGTGTTTCATTTTTTCATGGTTAAAATAAAGAAAGAAAGAAATAGATAGATAGAAATGAGTATGGTTTAAATAAATAAATAAATAGAAATGAGTACATACCAGGTGATCATACCTGCCCCCTGCAGCAAGAATTTCAGGCACAGTTCTTTGTCTTCTTTTGATGTATGCTATAAACTGAAAGATAATTCCACTGTGCTGCTGTATTTTGTAAACAAGTCCCAGATTTATAGAAACCTGTAAAATAAAAATGAGTATGTGTACAAGACCTTTACCAGTATTATAGTTAGTATAATTGATTTCCTGTTAACAGCAAGGATTGAAAACACTATTCACATATAAGGAAGACATACAGAAACACTCCTTAAATAAAAATAAGAAAATCATGTTTTAATCTTAAAGCATCCCAAGAGACATCGCACAAAACCCAAACAGCAAGCCTCAAGGAAGGTGGAGGTGGGGAGGCCTTTAGTAGTCAACAGCTATTTTTAAAATATTTAGTTTGTTTCAAAGTTTAAAAATTTCTTTATGCTCTAAGTGATGTCTTCAATCTTGGTTGGGGAAGAAAAATATAGTCGTCTGTATGTCATTAGACAGAAATTAAACCAGAGACTTCTGACTGGAAGAGGTCTTAAAAGGAATCAGTGCCAGTATTATTACTTGCCATCAAAAGACACTTCGATGTGGCTTTTCTACTCTAAAATATGATTACTTTGTTTCCTGGCAAATTACAAGGCCCAGCAGCCTATAAAGCCATTAATTTATTAGCAGAGTATTTTACAAACCTGGAGCTTTATTCCAAGTTGCTTTAGCAGACCAATGACTTCCTCTAAATCTTTCATGCCATGCTTCAGCAGCTGAGTGACACCTGGCTTTTGTTTTATCATTGTGTTTAAAAATGGAAATACATTACTTGCTTCTCCCTTCTGCTCAATGAATCTGTAGAGCCGAGAAAGCTAAAAGCAAAAACCAAAGAAAAAAATATAGGTAGCACCACCGACAGCATTCACACCAGATCACATCTAAAAAAACCCTAAAAATATTTGACTTGGTGTGAATAAAATATCTGCCTTTTTTGTTTGTTTAGCCTGGCAGCCCGTTTTCAGCTAGTGAGTTGAGGAAAGGAATGGAGAGGCACAGGACTCCTCAGGGTGTCCAGAAGTTAACCCCAACTCCTTATGTACACTCATCAACATTTGCAGACTTTTTTTGTCTCCTCAAGTTTCTCTCAGTTTGTTTCACCAAAAACCACTGCAAAATATTCTGTTTATCCTTCAATTGCTTCCATAGTCCAAAAAATATTTTTAAAAGCAGAAAGAAACTTGGAGAGTTGCAATACCGACTTTCAGAAAGAAGACAGAACAAAATCAGACCCACTGCCAATCAGACTGATCTATTTTGAATAACAGATGTAACCATTTATTTTACTTACTCTGGCTGATTAAAAGTATTACTGACCTATGGCAAGTTACAGAGAAATTATCATTGAATTAAAATTACTTACACTATTTGATGTGAGAGAAAGATTACAGAATTTGGCTTCTACTTCTCTTTTAGTTAGCTTTTCAGTCTACAAATGAAACAGATTCAAACATGTTCAGCAACTGTTACCAAAAAATTACTATTGCTGAGAAAAATTAAAACACAACTTTCCAATGCTTTTAATTAACTGCTCCACTTACAAACTGCAATAATACTGTAAAAGAACAAAACCAATAAATAACATGTTTTCCACCAGTCCTGTAGTGAAGCCCTACTTAGCTTCATTTCAAGAAGCAACAAAAGGCATACAAATACCAACTTAAGCTGTGCTTATGCAGACGTGCATTTTGTTGGGATTTAAACATTACCGTAATTATTCAAATAGATTTCATCTATTTTCTCAGCTTATACAATAGGAAAGACCAACATGATATTAAGACACATTTTAAAGTTTTTATTGAATTGCCTACCAGTTCTTAATTACACAGGTGAACAATTATCTCATAAATCCACATTTAAAAATCTTAAAACATCCCAGATGTAACACAAAAGGAATTAATCTAAGTTTACAGCCCAAAGATAGTTCGTCTTTTTATATACCAACAAGATATTCCTGGTTATGCTGGCACTGGGCTGTTACTCATTTTCAGAGACAACTCCACAAAATAAGATACTCTACAGTAATGATTACAGAGATTAGATTAATAACTGATCACTTACCACAGCATCATACAGAATGATGTAGACTTGATTGAGTTTATCCTCTGGTATCCCACAGTGCAAAAGTATAGCTTTCAGTAAGGCAGTGTGGTTCAAGTAAATACTGTAATTTCTTTCCTAGCAAAGGGTAAACAAAAAAGAAGAAAAGTTTTACTTGCATTCCATTTGCTTAATAATAATAGTAACATTAACAAAAATAATAATAATTTCTAAAGATTTAATAATAGCTCAAAACTCACTTCAGACCTCTCCTTCCACCACCTTGTCTCCCATCTGTAACTAAAGACTGACAAGGCTTGTCCCATTCTACAATAATCACCTACCTGACATTAGAAGTATGTTACTTCAGTGGCACTGTAAACATTCAATTAATATTTACTTTGCACACAAACCTATGCTTCATTTTAAGTTTACCTATGAAACGTATATTTTATTTAAATCAGTGTTCTATAATTGATAAACGATAAAATGTGAAAACAGTTCTGTAGCTAAGGTTAAAGGAACTACCCTTTTTAAAGACATTAGACTAAATACTATTTAGATTAACATTTTAGGATGGAAAGAGAACAAAGGGCATGATTAGAGAATCTACCTGTAGCACTGAAAACTCTTGAATGATTTCTGAAATTACATAAATTGTTTCTGCTATAGGCAAAAAGCTATTTCCAGTAGATGTTACGATGTCAAATGCACATTCTAGGAGTTCTTTAGGATGGCAGCGGTCTAACTTCCGAGGTCTGAAAACTCGCTCTATACAGTATCTAAAGGAAACATTGAAGAAAGAATCAGCATCTTCAGAGGTCCCTGTCATAAAGCACAGCACTTTCACAAAATGTTATCTCTATGTTCCTTACCTTTTCAAGTTTGAGATGTTATTTCTAGCTACAAATCTTGCAAAAGGAATCTGAAAAACAAAATATATATAAATTGTTGAAACAAGACATTCTGACTAGGCTCTGGAAATTAGTTACTACCATGCAGTAACACTAGTACTCTCATATCTGTAAGTGCCTTAAATATCTGCATTAACCAAGTAACATTAATCATTCCTGCTTCAAGTTTTAAATAATAACATTTCCCCCCTGCCAAGTTCCTAGAAGAGCTTGGGGAGGAACAGAAGGCCATTTTTTAATCACCCAAATGCATGCAAAATGCACCATAAATCAACTATGAGCATATTAAAATGTACAAGCAGATTATTTTGCTGCTTACATAAAAGGAGTATTTTTTAGTAAATCTTCGATTGACACAATTTCCAAACAAGTAAATCCTACAGAAAAATCAATTTGGTGGATCCCACACAAATCCTTAATTAAGAATCATATTGTATAGCTTGATGTTATAAATGCAAAGGAAGGATGAGTCAAACTGACCTTACATTAGTGAAATGGAGTATAAAAAGTCATGTTCCTTAACTGTCACTAGCAAACAAAAAACACAAAGCATTTAGGTATTAAATGCAAGGTAACTAATGAGGCCACCACTGCACATAATTTTGTATGACTGAGAGAAGAATTCCAGACTGTAAAATCTGAACTACTCAAACAGCAATTCCTCTCAAGAGTAGCCTGATCCTTGAAAATATCTGAGAAACACAAAACTGGACAGACTGTTACTCACATTCTCTATAAATAAGAAACTGATGGAAATACTAGAATTTTCCCTGGTCACTGGAAAAGTCTTGTCTCTTACATGAAAAAACCCCAACAAACCACAAAAACTCCACAAACCAGCAGCAACATTGATTACACTTACAATATGGCATTATTTTTACCTGTGTAAGACATACTTCTGACTGCTGAAGCAGTGTAAGCTTAAACCAGATTTGCCACTAGTGAGTCAAAGGTATCTACAAACATCACAGAACTCTTCACACCCAGCTTTGCCTGCAGAAAGGAAACTACTTACCCTGAGGTCATACGGAAGCATTACCAGCATCCCACTCTGATCCATGAAATAGGAAGCTTCATTATGTTCATATAGTTTTTTATTTCTGGGCATTAGCAGTGGAGTATGCAGCTTGACGGCTCCTGCACAAAACCAGTAAAATACTATTCCATTACATCGCATTTTAGAAGTAACATCTGCTTTATACAAGCTCACAATCTTGCAGACCATGATAATCTCAACCAATGCCTTCAAAAAATTATATTATTTTAAGTGTCCTTAATAGACTTTCCTCTTCCACTCTTTAAACAATGCCATCAAACAAACAGATGTTCCATCTTGCACGCTTCTTGGGCTCAGCAGGCACCCCACAGAAAAACAGAAAACTGCCAATTCCGTAGCCCAGCAGAATCCTCACTTTGCCTCCCTCTTTGAACACCACCTTTCACAAAAGCATGCATATGAAACAGATAAGAAACTCTACAGATACCACTAGTACTATTTTGATCTAGAGGCACTTCTATAGAGAACAAATATTGTTCAGACATGTTGCATCCTGTGTCTCAAAAATGTACTAGAAGTGTTTATGGTTCACTTTAAATTATTTAATACCTTTTTTTTCTGGCTGTATTTTGCAACCACCTATCTGTATGAATCTAATCTTCATTGAAACCTATTAACAACAATATCACTAATCTCTGAAAAATACTTTCCTGTTTTTAAATTCTCTACTGATTCTCAAATGGCTATTTTGTTATGGAAGCTTTACTCACTTCTTCAATTAGATGTCAACATAAACTTTTAATTGGGGGAAAAAAAGCACCCCAAATACAAGCAAATGTTTCTAACCATTAGAGACAGCAATACAATCTAACAGAAAAAAAATAAATATCCCACCCCCCAGTTTTTTTCCAGAAGAATGAAAACATTTCATACTCTAAAGTGCTGACAAACATGTTCCAAAGTCTGTGAAGCTTCTGACTCTGTGACAGCAGTAAAACCATTCTGTTCTTTAAATCCATTCAATCATAAAAAAAAATTTAAATGAACAACTCTGGTGAACACACCCACCGTGTCTTTTAAATATCCGGCTGACAATCTCACATACATGCTGCTGTATCTTGGCTGCCCAAACAGAAAAACTACCCTGAAACCATCACAAATAAAAAGTACATATATAATTTATATGCCATGAACACTCCAGGTAATACAGGCAATTATTCCATGTAATACAGGCAATAAGCATTCTGCTATTTCATCCCACTGTAATAAAAAATAACCAGAGCTATAAAAAGCATTATTGTGCTAAGTTACCTTGTATTTCTTCAGATTAAGAAATGTTTAAAAGTTGAGAAACCAAGAAGGATTACTTTGATTGCCATGATTAGACAGGGAAGAAAACAGTCAGAGGCAACACATTCTGTTGGCAATCAGATACAAGTAGCATTAGTGCGAGGAAAATTCAGAATAAAGAAAGTAATTATCTGGACATAAGCTTGAAGCTTTAGCTGCTATAATCAAACACTGCTTGTTTCTTCCATGAAGAATGAATGTAAGGTCTAAATGGGAAGTGGTTATTCAAGCTCATGTAGTACATATTATAGCTGTAAATGGGAACTAACGTAAAGGTTGACTTCAAGACAGAATGCAATTCTTTCAAACATGCTAGAGTGTATATATATATAAAAACTTTTTTTTTAATCCAACACAGAAAAAACTGAAACAACATGCATCACCTAAACACCTACAAACCTTCAACATATCACTGTCATAGGTAAAATCTATAGCTGGAGATACACGCTGCGAAAATATCTGACTCATCATAGTCCTGTAGGCCTTTCCATCCATGTTAGCTAAGGTATGGTGGAGTACTTCATGGAGTTCAGATTCTTCCATTTGTGGCGGTGGAAGATGTTCACTTTTTAACAGCTCCACAGCTGTTGGTCGTGCTGCAGGATCATGGTTCAGGAGCCATGCAATAACTGATCTCTATAAATTAAATACAAATCTTATAGTTTAGAAAAAAATTAGACATTAGCAGTACTTACAAACTTCTCAGTCATCTCATATTAATAAAAAAATACGAGACTCTACAGGGGACCAAAAAAGCAGGATCTGAATCTTCAGGGTAGATATTCTTTGTTTTTAAAATTCTGAATATCTTTTATTTTGTTATTATTTGAATAAAATTTATGAAAACATGAAAGCTTTTAGAAATCTGCCTCCCGGGATGACAAAATATGTAGTATCCTCTGTTGTTCTATGTTATGCTACCTCTGGCACCTCTTTATAAACAAAGAAAGCTAAATCATATGCATAACAACAAAGATCTGAGAGTTACACACAATAAAGAAGGGAGAATCTTCCTGGCATATTACAGTAAACTTTACTAGAGGGAAACATTTTTATGGTACTAGTAACAGGCAGATTGCCATTTCACAAGCAAAATAGACAAAAAGATAATCTTAATGTTTAACGAAGAGTCCACTAGCACAAGGAAAAAGTTATCTAGATAGACCAGAGAAGATTACACTGCACATTTAATTTATCTGCCATGGGGGCATTCGTAACAGCTCTTGACAACTCTTCAAGCTCAGCGCAGTCAATTTAGCTTGCACAGCTCTCTCTGTTCTGTGACAGATTTCTTTCAGAAGCTCAAGAGTTAATCAATACAGCTGCATTTGTCTAGCCTAAAATCCTAAAATGTCAGCATTGTCCCTCAGAGCTTAAAAGGTATGCCTGTGAACTCCATATTTCTTTATGACTGAGCTTAGAGAATGTTGTATAATTCCATGTCAACTTAGTATGCTGAGATTTTTTTTCCCTTACTTTGTTCCAATGTCATGTAACAAGAACTTTGAAGAGATCACTATTTTAAAATTAAGTGGGGAAAAATGATAATAAATGTTTCTTGACAGGGAATACCTAATAATTAAAATATCTTCAAAATTACCTGCTTTGCATGACTGACTTCATCAAAGTCTTTAGGAAATACAATAGTAGGCTATAAAAAACAAAAATCACATGGTTATAACACGCAGTCCAGCTTGCCCAGGCCAATCTTATTTTTAAGTTTTACATATTTAACCAGAGAAACTAAGCATTTTTATTGCTCATGGGAAAAAAAAAACAAACCCCAAAACAAAACAAACAAAAAAAACACACACAAAAAAACAAAACCCAAAAACACCACAGAAAAAAACACCTGGCAATTTCAGTTTGAAGAGCTAAAAGGAAAATGAACGTCACCAAAATGCTTTTATGATGTTTTGTACAATGAAGATACAACCCATAATCACAAGCATTTACCAACTACAAATACCAACTGGCTCCTGAGAGCGATTCACTGGGTCTAAACATGGGTGTATTGAAAACATGATGTCTTTATATGATGTTTACACCTTTGATGTTTTGCACTATAAAAATTAATTTCACAGACAGAACACTGACTGATGGCAATACCACAGTGCATTAAGGGAATGTCAGTACCAGCTCCAATTTTATTTTTCACTTTTCATTATGTATTTTATAAACTTTTTTTTTTCCCTAAGCACTCCTTGTGGAAACACTTTACTCTGTTTTGCATCATTCTACTTCTCTTAACAAACTATCTGATGCAAAAGATTAGTATCTTTTGTATCTGTGTACTTACCAGCCTTAACTGACTAAGAACAAAGATCCTTTCTGACGCAGTACTCATAGGATGGTAAGACATTTCAAAGAATATTATACCCAGACTGAACAGGTCCACTTTCTAAGGGAAAATAAAAAAAGGAAACTTAAATGTAATACCTGTGAATTCTGTGCAGTTGATGATAGCAGAGAAATAATAATGTTTTGGTTAAACTTCACAGTATATTATAGCCAGAGATAGGGGTGGGGTTTTTGTGGTTTTGTTTTGGGTTTTGTGGGTTTTTTGTTAAACAGCACAATCCAGACCTGTCAGACTTCAGCACCTTTTATCATCACAGCACTGCCATGATGTAAAGGCCTCCCTCTATAAAAACACTTCTGCTTTGAAATTCAGCTCATCTCTGCATACAAACAGGATCCACAGATGAAAAAAACCCAACGTATCCCCACCTCCCAAAATTCAAGTCTAGGAATCCAGGAGAGCAATATATATATACTTCTGATGACTTTTTATCTTCATTAAAGACTAAGATTTACAACCTACTCACTTTTACTCAAGGTCCTCCATGATTACGTGCTTTCAAATTAAAGTTGCTTGCACCTACCCATGGTCACAGCACAGGCAGAAAAACTGACCTGCCCACATCCCTTTACTCTTGCTCTCCTCTCAAAGGAGTATTTCTCATTCCCTTGCTTATCACAGCAGTACCCCCACCCCCTGTTCCACCTTGAACTTACCTTTGTTGAGCAGGAATGACCTAAATTGTACTTGGATTCCATGCTACCTTTTTATTAAATCTATTCTAATCATACCTGATTGTACGTAGACTTAGTGCTTCCTTGGACCTCTGGGCTGACATACAGCGCAGTGCCAACCATCCCTGTCAAATTACCTACGTGGCAAAAAAGTTTCAAGAAAGTATGCAAGAAATGCAGCATCAAAGTCAAGACTCATTTTCTGTCCTCATTTATGCTAGGTTGGAATGCAGTCCTTCAGAGAAACCCACATGAAAACAGTTTGCAAAACACAGTCCTTCCCTTCACAGGTCAAGTATCCGTGTCTATCTGTAGTAGCTAAACTTACCTATTACTTCACAGAATTGCAGTACATCAGCACAAAAGTATACAACCATATTTCACTCCTATTACACTCAAGACAAACAATGTACTAAAGTTTATGCAAAACACAAAATTCAGCCTGTTACAGGTGTCAAAAAAACCCCAACCAAACAAAAATCCCTTAACTCCTGAAATTGTCCCGGACAGGCAAGAGAACAGAAGTCCGAATGGAACAGATACACGGGATCTCTATACACCTCACTCTGAGAAAAGCCCTGATCTACGGCAAAAGGCTAGCAGTGGAAGCAAATTCATTTTTAGATACCAGTCAAAACTGAAAGATTATATGTAGCATATCTATCCAAAGTTAGAGGTTGCTTCCCCTCCACACCAAATAAAAAAGGTTTTATCTTCAAAGAATGAACGGAAGTCCTAACAGATTATACGAGACTGCAAAATAAAAGTGATGGCTTAAAATAATTTAGTATAAGCTACTACACAAACTAACCTGATGGGTCAGACATAGCAGAACTATCTGAGTGATTTTCTTCTTGTTTAGAGACCACCTGAAATCAGGAAAATAGACATACTGTAAATGGCACTTGAAATGCTTCTCTTGGCTTTTCTTAGTGCTTTGATTGACAATACATGGTTTAACTCTAGAACCTTAGAAACAAACAAGTTTATGGGATTCACAATACAAAGTCCAATGAGACAATGTTTTTATGTTTTATTTTCATCTTTCACATTATTGCAGCACCAAATTCAAGGGGGTCTTTCACTCACTTTCAGCTGTACTTACTGCATTTGCTGGATGATCTGTAGCTAAACCAAAATCACCAATTTTGACATGATCATCTGAATCTAAAAAAATGTTCACAGGTTTCAGGTCTCTGTGGATCATTCCCTATTATAGCAGGAGAACAAAAAAAATAAAGACCTATAGAATATTAAACAATAAACACAATTCAAACTAAAATTCTGTAATAGACTGGAAAAATAGTATTACATACTTTTAATGCAGTAGATTTCCCACTGTAATAAGTCATTGATACTTAATTTTGAAGACTATAGACTGCAGCCCAGAAGCTAGAAACAATTATCAGTGCTACCAGATACCAAAAAAAAAAAAAAGTTTTTAAAAGGTGATCAAATGTTTGTGACAAAGGGAAAAATCTGAAGTGGTTCATTACAAAATTCAGGTTTATGATAAAGTATTCTAAACCTCTAGAACAGATTAATAATGGGAAGAGCAAGGAACAAACCTTGCTAATAAACTTCCCAAAATGAACAGAGTATGAGGAAACCTATACAGAAAAATGTATTACATAGATATTATGGACAGGTCATAAGTGTTGTACTTACTAACCTTTTCATGGATATAAGCTAACCCATCTAAAATTTCCCGGAAAAGCCTCCAAAGTCGACTGGTGTCTTCATATAACCCTTGGTCAATAGTATCCCTTAATGTGCTCTTTTCACAATACTCCATCTTCAGTCATGCAGTGGTAGGGGACAGAGGGAAGAAAGAGCAGTTTTGTCAAGAAAACAGACCATCAGAAACTTGTATCTATGTGCATATTAATGCCTGGTCCTGCAACACACAGGTCAGGAGCAAACAGTATCTCCAAAATATTCAGCTGTTTGGAATCTTCCCAATGGCTGGCTTTTATAGCTAGAAAAAATGCATTCACTTACGGGTCCTATCCCATTTTCTGGGACAACAGTATGAGCTTGCAGAGTAGCATACTCTGAACATACATGTTAAAAACAAGACAAAAGCAGCCAAGTCACTGAAGTGGGTCCAGAAGAAGGCAACGTGAAGGGCCTGGAGCACAAGTCATATGAGGAACAGCTGAGGGAACTAGGGGTGTTTAGAATGGAGAAGAGAAGGTCCAGGAGGAATCTTGTTGCTTTCTACAACTACCTGAAAGGAGGTTGCAGTGAGGTGGGGGTCCGCCTCTTCTCTCAAGTAACAAGTGATAGGGAAAGAGCTAACGGCCTCAAGCTGCACTAGGGGAAGTTTAGACTGGATATTAGGAAGAATTTCTTCACCAAAAGGATGATCAAGCATTGGAACAGGTTTCTGAGGGAAGTGGTAGAATCACTGTCCCTGGAACTGCTCAAGAAATGCGTAGACAAGGCCCTTAGTAACATGGTTTAGTGGTGGTCTTGGCAGTCCTAGGCAATGGCTGGACTTGATGATTCTAAAGGTCTTTTCCAACCTAGCTGATTCTATGATTCTAACTCAAGAACCTTAGAAGGCATAACAAGCCATGTGCACTGCCACCACCCAAGCCTTTCAGAAAACCAGTCTATTGCAAAACCAAGATTGACCTTGGCCTCATCTGCAATTTTCAAGGTCTTTACTTCCTCCATGAAAACCAGTAATTAATCTCTGCAGGTTGGAATAAGCAGTATCCTTTTATCTGAAAATTCAAGTAAGTTTGTACCTGAATGTACAGGTAATGCACTGTCTGAATGATTGGTGTCCTGTCTTCTCCTCCATGGCTATTCTTTTCATGCCCTTCTTCATCCTTTATCACAATTAAGAGTACCAGAACAGTTAGCTATAAGAAGCCATCCAGAGATTTTTATATGCATATTACTATTTTCTAATGGCTGAAACACATTGATGAGAAGTCATCTTTTGTGACTAGGTTTGAATAACACAAAAATCTATAAAAATAATTTATTGACATTTTTGTAATGCCAGTGCTTCTAAATAAACTACAAAACCAGGTGTGATCCAACTCTCATTTTCAAAGTGAGAATGAGTAGTGTTTTGCCATCACAACACACTGAAGGAAAACCATTCAAGAAGATCTGTGTGAAACACAAATCTCAAAGTGTGCCATGTTTAAAAAAACCCAAAATAATAAAAAATTTCAGATTAAAACATACAAAACCTACTTAATAGAATTAACAATGCACCCTCCACCTTACCCAACCACTTTGATATAAATATAGTGACAAAAAACTAGCTGACCTCCAGAGGTCCCTTCCAACCCTAATGATTCTATGATTCTATGAATGCAGCTCAGCACGGCACAACGTTTACTCTGATGGAACATAACCGTATGTGGTTCTGTACTTACATCAGAACTGAAATGAAACTTCTCAACTGACCTTGTCAAAGGCTATTTTATGACCTTTTTATTTTCACTAGCTTTATCTTTATACTTACTGGAAGCTGACCTTTACTGTTTTCATCTTCATTATCAAAAATTATTTCACTTTCAGAATCTGTGGTTGGCCTGTTTAAAAAAAGAAAAAAGGAAAGAAAAAGTTCTGGGTGCTGAGAAATCTGGAAATTATTTGCAGAAAAAAAAAAAAAAATCTAAGCTTCTGTTAAAGGCCTTCCATATGCCTTAAACAAAAACAGCAAACCAAAACAAATCCTCCAAAAGTATCCTACTTGCAAATAACACTTCCTTTGTTATCCCTGTCTTTTAAAGGAAAGGTTTATCTCTGCATCAGTACAATCCCACTTTTATACTTAAAAAGCAAAACTGAGGCATACTTACTTGCTTAAACAAAACACCCACCATGAGTAAAAGAACCACCGCATTCACAGAGGCTGGTACAGAATATGTTAATAAAAATAAAAACAAAATAGAAAGGACAAGTAAGGTATTTTACAGGATTTGAAAATATTTCTCTATTATTGTTTATTAAAAACATTACTCTTAAGGTTGGAAAAGACAATCCAGCATAAACAGTTATGCATTCTGACACAAATTAGAAGAATATTCTAGAAGCCTAAACCCAGATTTTTCTTCTACACTCACTGTTCTTAGCTGCAAAATTTCCTCTTCCTGGCTATCTGACCGCTGGCAACTGCATTGGCTTTGAGCCAACAGACAGAACAAAATGCAGTGAACTAAAAAGAAGCGAGAATAATAAAAGACACAAAATTGGAAAAACAACTCTGTTCATGTTCCCTATAGTGCCAATACTGAAGCCTACTTACAGAAATGACTGTGAGAAAACCCCATCACCATCGTCATCATCATCATCACTGGACTCCTGATCAGCTCCACTGAATTTATTGCTGGAGGATCTTTCACACGAAGTACTCCACTCGACTGAACTTGTCAAAACTGGAGGAGGAGCATTAGCTTCCACATCACTTGTCTCCTCAGCATTAAGGATAAAGACACCGGCTTTAGTGGGCATTCTTTTATCTTCATTTGTTTCAGATGATGACACAGTGGGAATAGGGTGCTCATGTTTTTCTATCCAAGCATTGTAATACCTCACGATATTCTCATGGTTCAAGCGGGAAAGTAACGTTACTTCTCCCTTAATCCTCCGAAATTGCTTGCTGGCAGGGTTTACACGGATACGTTTCACAGCATAATAGCAACCATCAAGTTTATTTCTTACCTGCAAAGTTCAAATAAATCTAAAAAGTCAAATACTTCTCTTTACCAAATAGAGCCAGAAGCAGAGTAATTTCATGTAAGAGGAAGTTTTCTTTCCAACAGGAAATTAATACAATTCAAATGCAAGCTTCCCCATACTGACAGGCTACTCCCCAGACTCTCAGCAACCCTGCACAAAACTTACCAGCCTATTCCAGATAAAAACCACAAGACAGGCACAGCACACTAAAAGATAATAAATTAAACCACACAAACACTATGCATATTGTTTTGCTTCCAAGAATTCAAACACATCACCAAAAAGGGTTCTACAGGGGGAAATAATTTTTCTACCACACCTTAATGACTGCTCCAAAAGCCCCTTTGCCAAGTAATTTGAGCTCTTCGAACTCATTGTAGTAGCGTGAAAATTGTCTCTGTGTTTCTGAGACAAAGGAAGCACTGGATATCTGACTGCTGGGTACAACTGTCTCAATGCAATCTATGCCTGCCGAATCTGTAAAGAGGATATATCAAAGTCACCACTGCTGGCAGTGTGGGGTATGGGGATAAACCACAAGGGACTGCCAAAAAAGCATTAGGAAGAAGATAAAACCTAAGTAGCTTCAAGTACAACTGAAAGCTAAAATACAGAAGTGCTCTGCTGTCTAGAGTTAAGTTCTGGCACAAGCACAAACCTTAATACGATTTTTAATTACTAACACTAATCATGCTGGACAAAGGAACAGATTCTAATAAGAATATAACAAAGGAACAAGGCTTATTCAAACAACATCTTCCAAGGACAAAATTAAGGATAAAATTTACACCATACAGGAGGTGGATGAATTTACAGCACCAGCTTTGACTAATGATTCAACAGCAGTAGACCCACTGCCAGCTAGTCATGGATATATAAGTTAAAGACCACACTAATTAACATAAAACACTTGTGCAGCCTTGCGAAGCTCTGGAACAGCTCACTTTTTTCCTATTACTGCAGCACATAATCCACTTATTTATCAGTATACAGAAAAAAACAAGTTTCTTACCATCTAGGTTTTCTTCAGCTATAGGCGTTTTCATTAGTGGAATGTTTATAAAACTATGTTGTAACAACTGCTGAGGAGTCCATCTTTCCTTATCTTCCAAGCAAACACACCTGTTAGCAACCATGAGAAAACTGTTCAAAAATCTATTCCATTTCAGGCCTAAATGTTCAAAGAGGACTCCTCATATTTAAGAAATTATCACTGTTATAATTCATACGGGAATGAGAAGCAAAAACAGATTAAATTAATTACCCATAGTGGCACATAAACATGGCAGCAGGGCAAAGAATAAGACAGCACCAGACTTGTTCTCCCAAATGCCAGATTAGCTGCCTGAGCCGTGAAGGAACAATTACCTCTCCTCTACAGATTTTAACTAGTGACACAGGGGGATCTAGTTGATCTTTCAAAAAACCATCCAAGTCTTTAAAAAAATAACAATAGAAACCAAAAGATACAAGAAAGCAACAAACATACCTTCCAAGAAAGTCCTGGAAGTCAGCAGGTAAAGTGGTAGGAACAGCAACTGGAAATTCCTTGGTTACTTGGCCCTGGCTGAGTGAAAGCAGAAGCAAGCCAAGACTCCATACATCTCCTTTTTTTCCAGGTTTGCTGGGAAGACCATTATCACTAAAATGAACTTTGGTTTGCTCAAAAACATCTGCTTTGCAGATATCAGCTAAGCGCTTGGAAATGCTGTAGTCTGTCACCTTGACACTTCCTTCAGCATCTACCAAGATACTGGAAGCACAGAGAACTTTGTGTACTACTGAATTATTGTGCAAGTAGTCGAGAGCTGACAAGATCTGGGTCACATAATGGCGCAACTGCTCAACTGGAACTGGAGTCTCTTTGTGTAAGTATGTAGAAAGGCTGCAACCACTTATATGCTCCACTAAAATATCCACCACAATTGAATCATCCCATTCTTTAAGGTTCATACATTTATAATGCACTATGTTTGGGTGACTTAGCTTCGTTAGTGAGCTGAACTCTGTTTCTGCACCCTGAAGCTGTTAGAGAAAAACAATATAACATGCAATGTGTCACATCATGAGCATACTACTACTAAAATACGTAACATATACAAAATACATACATTACATTCTCATCATTTTTGAAAAGGAAGTATCATATACAAGGGACAGGAATAACTGATTTCTGCCAGGTAAGCTTGATTCTAATTTTTTATTATTTTATTTAGGCATACTCACAAATACAGGTTCTTGCATTTATGTTATTGTAACCCCTGAATACCCTGAATACCCATCTTCTTCTGTGGTGCAGATACTCTAAACACCAACATCTGCAAGCTCATCACCACACCACCCTCTCAAGTTTAATATAAACTACCAGCCTCCAGAAAAGCACAGAACCCCAGTTAACCTTTATTAAGTCAAATGCAAAATACGGGCATTACCTGTTTCTTACACTTCTCAATCTTTTCCATTTCATGTGTTTTAAGAAATCTTCCCACCTTTTTTTGCCAGTGCAGAACCCACTCGTATATTAAAACAAAGTCTCCACTGCGAATTTCCAAGGCATTGTACACTGATTTACCAAGCTGTTCATCCTTGCCTATACATGGAGAGAGAAGAGGATCAGGGCTTCTTTTGTTTCTAAGATCTGACAAGAGCTCCCGCAAACGCTAAATAAACACCACTAAGCCTGCTTTCTACAGTTTCAGAAACCCAAACCAACTTACAACTGAACAAGATCCACACTTACATGGTAGGTATGGAAAATACCAGGTCTGATGAGACTGAATGATATGTAGCAGTAGTCAAATGAAAGCAATAGTACATTGGCAAAAAACTGCTGCACATATTTAAGAATTTCAGGTTTTAATAAATGTTATTCCTGCTGAGCAAACGCCAAGCTCTACACACAGCAACATCCTCAAACTACAAAATAATAAAATTCCCTTTACTCCAGAGACTTCCAGGCTGTTCATCCTACCACTGAGGAAGTGCTATATTGAAAACAAACAACGAAAACATTTTATGGTCCATTCATATGGGCATTTCATGGAGGCCTTTCAGCTCTGAAAGTCTCCTATCATTGTATTGAAGTTTTCTGCTATACCTGCTGCTTTGATGCAACTGCTATTGGCAGCAATAGAAGAAAAGCAAGTATGCATTTCTAGCCCTGTGCTTATTACTGATTTCACATGTTACTGAAAGCTAAATGACTTTTTGCTTGGTAGCCATTTTTATCTGACAAGCTAGCTGTTTAAATTTAAAAGCAAATAGTTTTCAGTATTATTTTAATTATGTAGGGAGGATAAAATATTGAGAAGGTGGGTGGGGTTTTCTGGTATGGCTATTCAGTTATGCAATTGTATCTGGAGCATCTTTACTTAAAATAGTTGTAAGAAAATGTAAAATATTTACCACAAAGTAACTTTTCTTATTGCTCCCACTCTTGACTGTGACATTTCACAATCTACAAGATTATCTCCATCCTTGCTGCTTGTACTTACTAACATTGTGCAAGTTCCCCCTCTCAAAAAAATCCCAAACAAAATAATCCAACAACAATAAAACAACAGCCACAAACCCAGTACTTGAAGCTGCAATTGCAATTTTGCTTACCTAGACATTTTCCTTTATGGACAATAAGTTGTCCAGCACCACTCATGCTGAAATTCAAAACTTCATGATTTACAGGGGACTCCTCATTATTACTAACAGAAAGCTGGCGTTCCCGTCTGCAATGCGAACAGAATGTTTTTCTCCAACTCAAAAAGGTAATATTGTTGCAGTCCCTAGCCCCTAAAGATAGCAATTCTGCAAGAAGATTAGCTTTCAGAGACTTGCATCCAATAATAACCATTAATTTCAAAAATACTGAGTTACTGCAAAGATATAGGATTAGAAATTCAGCATTTTAACAGCAACATCATGCTGAGCTCTGTATTTTAAGCCGGGTGGGGGGGAGGGGGGGAGGGAAAGTGGTGGTAAAAAAACAGAAACAAACAAAAGAAAACCAAAGCCCCCAACCCACCTGTATCATCACCAGCCCTAACCTAGATGAATTATGTACCAGCAAAAGAACCATCCAAAGAACCCTCCAGTAACTCCAATTTTCCTCCAGTTAAGTTACTCTGCAAAAGCAACTAGCATTATTCGATTCTCTGACAAGGAACTTCACACTGGCACATGCTTTGAGGTGAATATAAGCTTTAATTTATTGTGCTATTCCAAAACCTTCATTAATTGATTTAAAATTTTTCTTTTTTCTTCAACTGGCAACATATTGCATACTTTTAAGAAACTAAGTATGCTCTGAATACGCTTTTCAATGTTTGTCAAATACTATGTTAAATTAAGGGCCAAGTTGACTCTCTTAATTGGAAAGTTCCCAAGTTGTCCAGTAACACATGAATTAAACCATGCCAAATGAAGTCGGGGGGAGAGGGGATGACACAACAACAAAATGAACAACTGAGCAACATGGCACACTGCTCTCTTGCCTTCAAATTTCACTTTGAAATCTAATGTTTGGGAGAAAAAGAGAAAAATCCACATGCAAACTGACATACTCACTTTGAACGTCCAGCTGAATTTGGTCGGTGCTTATTATTTACTCCATGTTCCAAAGAGCTCCCATTTAAACGTGAAGCAACTCTCTTGTGAGAATTTTCTTGACATGTCAGGGCAGCTACTTCCAAACGTTCCTATGAATCAGGAAAAACACCAAGTACAGAAACAGCTCCTATCCTCAAAATATGTGAATACTTGACTATTATTCTTTAAAGCCACCCAAATCACAGATGAAACAGGTTTTCATAATATAAATGTACATATGAGGCTATGGAAGAACTGCTGCGATTCAGAAAGTGCATTTCAGGACTGTCCACGGGCAGAAACATTAATATGTTATTTTTTTTCTCTGTCTGTTTGAAAATATCCATTTCAGTACACTTAAGATGCTAATATATTAAACTGTCTTCCCTTGCAGTTGATTTTATTCCAGAAATAAACTCCATATAATCAAGAACATATTTTAACCTAGATCTATTAGAAGCACTGCATGAGAAAAGATGTCCAGGACAATTCAGTCTTGCAAATCTTTCAAGTTTCTGTAAGTGGATGTTACAGTATTGACAAGACGGTTGCAACGGTTTTTGCATGCCTGCTTGGGAAGAATACCTGTTTGGCAATCTCTTTCTTTTTTCTTTCTTCTCTTTTCTCTTCCTCCCTTCTCTGAATCTCATTAAGGATTTCACGTTGCTGAAATGAATTTTGGTGTTGTTAGAGATGCAACAGCACATGCAATGCAACTGCTAACCTTACCCTGGTATAATTAAACAAACAAACAAACAAAAAAAAAAGCTGATGCTAATTTTTCAACAGTGTGAAAGAGGACTGGTGGATCTCACAAGAGTAAAAAAAAGATAAAAAAATTAGAAGTCAACTTTCTTGGGAGAGCTAATTTAACAGCATCAATTGTATGGTATAAGAGACTGGAGTTGCAAACAAAAGAAAATTACTTCTACTGACAGACCCAACAATAACAGTTTCATACACAGAGAGACAGCCAAATAAGGAAAACCATTTTTTTAAGAACCAGAGCTATCCTACCCATATTCCCACAGTGTGGAGACTCCACACTGCTACTCTCTGTGACACTTAGATGAATTCCCTCATTTCTAATTAGGAATTTATGCAGGTCCAAGGTCTGTTTAGACTAAATTTATTGTGCTCTGGACAAGTTTCTCATAGCGAACATTCCAGTCACCCTAAGGGTGAAGGAAGGTATGATTACTCATCTGTCTAGCTAATACATCCTAATTTAAGATGGAACAAAATGTACGCATTTGATTACACTTTTGTATAAGCTCCTCTTTATAAGTTATTTTCATAGGATTAGGAATCATCAATTAGGTTTGTTTCAGGCATAAATATTTCTCAGGGTTAGAACTACATCATTAAAATGTTACAATTGCAGCAGCAATTGTTTATATAGTACATATTGATCAACTCATACCGACAGGTCTGAGAATTCAGTAATTCATTAAAGCCCATGGTTATGCAGGATGACTCAGAAAACTGCGATTGTTTATTTTAAGAATACAGGGTTATTCATACTTTAAATTTCCCTTACCTCCTGCTCTTCTCTTCTCTTAACTTCTTGCGCCCTGCGCAATTCCTCTTGAGCCAATCTTTCTCGTTCTTTTTGATGGTTTTTTAACATTTCTTCATGAAAAGACTTGGAAGGTGGTTTATTATACTCACTGAGAAATGACTGTATATGGTCGGCAAGTTCAAATATCATCACCTGAAAGAAAATAAAGATGAATGACATGCAGAGTTCAAAGAACAAGTAGAACACATAGTAAAATAACATTCAACTCGAAGAAGCCATACAGCACAAGCGTGACTGCGGACTTTGTTACTTATCATCCTGAATTTGCCATATTTCAGTATTTTTGTCAGAACTATTTATTAATAAACCGTAACATAAAAAAATCCCTGACCACATTAGCAAAGAGGAAAAAAAATACTGAAAGACAGCCAACTTGAAACACCACCTTTTTCTTAAAAATAAAATATTCTTTTTTTCCACAAAGATGCATGCTTATGACATGCAAGTGACAACAGAATAAAACCTCTGCAATTGTCTATTACCATTTCTGCTGCTTATTACTTATGAAATAATTACTTATTTCACTGTGAATGCGAAATCCAATCCTCTCTCTGTAAGCTAGCCCCCCCAGTTGGAACTGTACAGCCACTTAAGGCATTCCACATTCATATAACCACTCCCTGGAAGTAAGAACTGCACTTAAAACTCAGCTGAATTCTGCTACATGGTTTGCAATGTTGGAATAAATTTTCAGTTACTGTTGCTTGAAATGGGTATGTACTGATGATCTATTGACATGTCAGGGCTTAAGCTTTCATCAGTCTAGCAGCACGCCTTTATTAATTCAAGCAATCCATAGTGCTAATAGACCACTGCATCTTCAAAATTAAAGAACAGTACATCAGAAAGATGCATCCCACCAGCCAGCAGCAGCACTAAGCAGGATTTGCATGTATAGATGGGAGAACAGCTAAACTAAATGTTCCATCTGCCTGTAACAGGTTGACATTTAGAAGATTCTCAAACACTGAATCCCCTGCTTGAAAGTAAGAGTGAAGCCAGGAGACAATTCAGAATAGGAAGAATAGCACAGTATACATATACCTTGCATTTGCAAATCAAAATACCTTTCCCGGGTTACTATTCAGAAGGCAAGGCAATCATGCATGTACTCACATGTATTTAAAAAAAAAAAAAAGAAAAAAAAGGAGGAATCCCAATAATCAAAACCCCAAACAATCTACTATTCCATATGACAGGTAACTGAGGTATTTTCAAGTTTTCCATACTGCAGAATACTCCTCAATAAAGAATACCAGTCCAGGCAGAGAAAACAGTTGTCTCCCTTTCCTTTGCAGAGAAAGTGGTTCAGAACTGCACATACATCATTCATCAAAAACATGTATCATACATGCAATTTACAACTGTATCTACACATTGCTGGAGCAAGCACCACTCTTGCTTTGGAAAACTGACATTAGGAAAACCTACAACACATTTGTAGCTCCCTTTAATAAGATCAGAAATCAAACCAGGGAAAGAGGGTTGTAGTCAAGTATTACTATTCCTAAACACAGCAGAAAAAAAGGCACAATGGCATAGAGTGACTGTGCTACAGCCACAGAAGTCATGGTGTTAACCTGGTGTTAGAATGAAGGTCTCACTTCAGCATTAGATGAACAAGAACACACTGAAAAACTCGCCACGTCTGTTGTCTGCTTAAACAGGTATAGCCACTTACAATATTCAAATAGATCTGGAAAGTGCAGAAAGCTCTCACTTTTAGAGTTAGTATTGCTTTTCACACAGTGGAATAACCTCAAGAATAACATGAACTCTTAAATCTGCTTTTAAACAGGGATAAAACTTGCACTAGTTACAACATGAACTGTATTTTAAGACCCTGTTTATGCCGAACTTTCATTAATTAGAAACACCCTTAAAAAGAAATTAAGTCTCTCCTTCCTTAAGAGCAATACAACTTAAGCTTCCAATGTGGATGCACTCCATTATATTATACCACACATGTATTTAGAACTATTTAGGGTCCAGACTGTATTTCTCAAGGAATTTAAAAGCTCTTACCTCTCCGCAGCGCTGTTTTGCCAGTTCGGCTAGGCTAGATTTTAATTCATTTATTTTCTCATTTGACAAGCCTTTCGAATTTTTTAGCTGTATTTCAGGGACACTGGAGGACAGCAACAAAACATTGAAAGTCCGTATTAGAAAAATGGAGTGTAAAAAGCAATACTCTTGATAAAAATGGGTGAAGGAAAAGGACTGGAGTTCACAGTCACTTGGCAATTAGTTAATACTCAAATAAGCAGTACATAAATATTACAAATACAATTTAAAGCCAAAACCACATTTTTATATGCCCTACCATCAAATTTTCTGATTGCAGATTACCTGTCAGCTATACTTAACAAGAAAACTACCAAAGAAACCCTGCATACTCTTTTATTTATCACCACTATACAGGTTACATAAACCTCAAGAAACACATGCAATAAGTAAGTAACAGCCAAATTTAAAAAATGTTTAAAATAAAACGACTGTAACTACGGTATGTTAAATTAAAAAAAAATAAAAAATTAGAGTGGCTGTTATGTCCTATAGAATCACAGAATCAACTAGGTTGGTAAAGACCTTTAAGATCATCAAGTCCTATCTTTACCTCGGGACTGACAATCCACCACTAAACCCTACCACTGTGTTACAGGGTATAACAACTAACACTTGGTAAGGAATAGCATTTCCCTAGTACATCACTCATGCCACAGCACAAATGGATGGGCTAAAGGGAGATAGGCTTTGGACATCACTGGTGACATAAAGACTAAAGGACATGGGGCACAGAGCAACACTTAACCCAGAAATTACTTTGCAACCCAAATGCTGAGAGGGAGCTGATCACCTGCAATTTTTTTTACATTCTCAAGTGAGAACTCTTCCAAAAGGTTAATCCACCAGAAAACAGGAACCGCACATACAACTAAGACAGCAGACTGCTTAAAAACAAAGATTCAATCCCTCTCTCAGGAGGTTATGAGCTCAAATAGTTTAAAAAGGGCATTAAGATGCTAGCAGGTATACACCTCTGTTTAAGTCTCTCCAAGCTACAAACTGGGGCTGCAGTCATCCACTGACAAATGCACCCATATAATTCTCCATTGCACAAAAGAGCACATTCAATTCAGGTGCCAAATTTTATAGCCACCTATTACAAAATACCACAGGCTTAACAAATAGTGACACGTGGAAAGCCAGGAGGAGAGCAATGAATGAACGAGATGTTTTTCCAATTTACACTTTACTATGGAAAACAGAGTAAAATGTTCAGAGAAAAAAAAATAAATTAAGATTTTAATGTTCACTCACGTATCAGGGTAAGTATGTGGACACTTGACCCACAGATCAACTTTGGCATATACTTCATTATCACCAGTCAATCCCTGAGGACGTAGAACTAACTTAATTTCAGGAGGTTGTTGCACCTGAAATAGAAAACAAAACTTTAGATTTAAAGAGGTTTTCTGGTTTTGTTTTAATGAAAGCACACAACTCTCAAAACCTGTATTATGGCAGAATTCAGGTTAGACCATCCAAATGGAGAAAAAAATACATTAATGTACTGATACCGCCCAATGAGAGTGAACTGGTTCACTGATTATCATATTTTATCCAATATATTCTTAGAACTTTTTCAGAGAAGTGTAGTTAGTTATTAGAAGATTCAGACTGAGCATTTTATAATAAACCCCTTGTATTCTGCTTACTGTAGGCTAGTAGTAGGAAAAAAATAATAAATGGTTCACTTATAGAATAACACTAACTAAAGTATTCATTATAAGAACAACATTGTTTCTTTTGTGTTTGTTTTGGATCACTGGCAAACACCAGTTGGTATTTTATTTTCTCACATGGCAATAGACTGTAACATCACATATATATACACCTTGTGTGGCCAAACAAATGCAGAGTATTTTTTTGTATTTATATTTTTGGGTTTGGAATGAAACAATGAAACAGAATTATAGCAAGCCTTTCCCCCCACATGCTGTTCAATTGCCTACTCAAAATCAGAATAAAGTAAAACATGCCCACATAAACATTCTAAACTTTTTATTTTGTATTAAATACTTCAAAAACCAAAACAACACAGACTTTACTAACATGACAAAAAGGCAGGGAAGTAAGACCACATATAGTAACAAATACTGAAACAGGTTAAAAGATGGTCACTATACCCTCCATTTTCCCTTTACATCAGGGAAAAGAACAGGTTAAGTCAAGAGAACATCAGGGATGAATTTAACAGGGAGTGAGGTCTGCAACACTTCTGAAAACCCAGTGAATTACTGTGTTAGTATCAAACTCCATGGGGGGGGGGAGGTGGGTTATAGGTTTTGCAAGAATTTAAAGTTCAGGCTTATGGCAGAAAAAAAAGACAGCAGGGGCTATTTTGTAGAAACTGAAAACAAAAGAATGTAAACAGAAAAGACAGTAGCAGTGAACTTGGGGAACTGAAAAGAATGATCAGTACCTCCAGGTACAGGAAAACAGTGCCAGAGATGCAGCTGGAAAAAAAATATCAATTAGACATTGTGGACACAGAAGAGAAATGTGAAAGAATAGTGAGCAGTAGACCTGAGCCTTAGTTAGTTGTAGTAAAACAAACAAAGCCCAAAACAACAAACAAAGCCCAAAACAACAAACAAAAAAATATGAAAGCTCTCATGAAAACAGCCACAGTTTGAGTAAACCATAGAATATAACAAATACGTGAAGATCAGCAACATACATACAGATGAGATTAACTAATTAAGTAGGTATGCAATTAGTCGGTTAAGAAATGCAGGTTACACATACAACATTAACTATAGCGCAAAGGCAGCAATCTGGAGGATTAGCTGTAACGGCAGTCGGTTACAGGGCTGTCTGCCGAAGTGGGAAAGGACCAGGGACAGACAGCTAAAGGAAAGATGCGCCAGGGAAGGAAACACGCGGACCGGGCACTAGCGGGAGAGCCGCCGCCGCCCGCAACCCGCAGGGAGACAGGGCCCACTCTGCTTGCCGCGCCGCTGGAGGCCAGAGACCTGGCTCTCTAACGATTAATGGGCACAGGAAGCGCTAAGGGATAACAGCGGCAAAGCCGCCACGCTTGGAGTGGCCTGGCGAGGGGAGCCCCGCTCGCTACCTTCCAGGCCTGGCTCTGCCGCAGATCCTGAAAGTCCTGCCCGTAAATGGACTCCAAAACCTGCAGCTCGTTCTCCTGCCGCAGCTGGTAGCTCTCCGGCGGCTCCGCGGCTACCTGCACAGGCAGCGGCTGGGCGCCGCTTGCCCGGGCCATGTCAGCTCCCCTGGCGTGACCGGGAAACAGCCATCGCACACAGCCTCACAGCACTGCCTCCGTGGAAGTAGAACCTGCCCAGAGGAGGTCCCCCTCCGCCGCGCCCCGGCACCGCCTCCGCGGCGGCAGGGGGAGGAGGAGGAGGAGGAGCCGGGGCCTGGGGCCTGGGGCTGGGTTCGGGAGCGGTGGCTGCGGGGAGGCCGGGACCAGTTCCTCAGCCTTCAGAGGTGCTGCGTGCTGCCGTGTGGTGGGGTGGCGGCGGCCTCGGCCGTGTTCCGTTAGCAGGGCTGTAGACATGACCCCTCTCGGCGGCTTTCCTGGGGCTCTGCCACCCTCTGAGGGACCGCGGCATGTTGCGTAACTCGTGTCCACTCATGGTCCCATCTGCCTCCCTTCAAAAGCACCATTTTAGCTGCGTAGGCCCCGAGCAGAGATGCCTCTGAATCGTAGAATTATCTTGAGTTGGAAGAGATCCATGAGGATTATCGAGTCCAATTCCCTGCTCTGCGCAGGATTATCTAAAACTAAAGCATGTAACTAAAAGCATTGTCCAGATGTTCCTTGAGTGACAGGCTTGCAGCCGTGACCACTTCCCTGGGAAGTCTGGTGACCAATCACCCTCTTGGTGAAGACCGTTTTCATAATGTCCAGTCTGAATTTCCCCAAGATATGCTTCAAGATAAATCTGCAAATACAGAGATAGGCACCAAATATGAGTAGTTACTGTGTGGATTTTTTTAAATACACCTTGAGAAATACTTACAAAGGGGTAAAAAAAAGAACTACAACATTCAGAATGGATTTCACATAGAGCTGGGGTAGGATGCAAGTTCATGTGGAAACTACAACATGTTTTCACTGATTAATTTAACAACTACTGAGAGGTGGAGTGTGAGCAGCCTTAGCCTTTTCCTGGCGGAACTGCAAACACGAAGCTAGGTAAGCAGAGATGTGTTTTTCTTCAGCCACTGCATGTGGCAACTACTGAACAGAAAGACTGCCACAAGATGTAGTCTTTACAGTTTGGGGATCTTAATGAAAAAACCCAAAGTAAATTCATACATACAAGCTTATTGATTAGGTTTGTAATCCCTAGGCAAAGAAAAATGCTACAGTAAATCTCTATTTTGCTACCATGCACCCAAAACCAGTACTTCCATTTGTTAGGAAATGAAGGAAACAAGTGTGGTCCACTGGAACTGAACTGTGTGTTTTCCTTCTGCCTTACCAGGATTCCCACTAGTTACATTATCTTTCTCCTAAAGATCAAATTCCCTCATCTGAACTGAAAAGAAGTAAGTTTCAGAGCCATACTTGCAGTATTTTAAATCTCTGTTTCAGTATAATAGAGTCGATTTTTCTTTACTTTTGTTATTGCATGTGTCCTGGGCTCAGCAGTAGCGGTCATTTTTCTCCTTAGTAGCTGGTGCAGTGCTGTGGTTTTGACTTTCAGCTTGGGAACAATGCTGATAACACTGATGTTTTTAGTTGCTGCTCAGTAATGTTTACTCTGACCAAGGACTTTCTGAGTC